>CM042571.1:1865000-1870000 GCA_023630585.1 Cranoglanis bouderius
TCTCTCTCTCTCTCTCTCTCTCTCTCTCTCTCTCTTTTTCTCTGCAGTAGATCTCTGTACTCCGTCCACGCCAGGAGATGGACTCTTAATGAAAAGTGTGCTCTCTCTCTTTCTCTCTCTCTGTCTCTCTTTCTCTTTCTCTCTCTCTGTCTCTCTCTGTCTCTTTCTCTCTCACTGGCTCTCTCTCTTTCTCTTTCTCTCTCTGTCTCTCTCTCTCTCTCTCTCTCTCTCTGGCTCTCTCTCTTTCTCTTTCTCTCTGTCTCTCTCTCTCTGTAGTAGATCTCTGTACTCCGTCCACACCAGGAGATGGACTCTTAATGAAAAGTGTGCTCTCTCTCTTTCTCTTTCTCTCTCTGTCTCTCTCTCTCTCTCTGTCTCTCTCTCTCTCTCTCTCTCTCTCTCTCTCTCTCTCTCTCTCTCTCCTGTTTCTTTCTTTCCAGCTGTTTCCAAAGACCGTCCTCCTTATAAAGGGCTTGTCAACAACAAGGAGGACGAAAAAAAAAAAAAACCCAAGCCAAATAAATAAATAAATCGTCTCTTTTGTCGTGAGTTGGTCTGCATTAGCTAAAGTGCCCCGTTTGACAGACGGTATAAATTGCGCCATCGCTTTTGTGTTTTTCGTCGGCGAAAAATCGACTCCATAATTGCTAGGCTAAAGCGACGATATCGGCCTATAACGATGTGTCGGGGTGTTTTGTTTTGTTTTTCTCGAACTGCTCCAGGGACACGCCTCTCGCTGTGGTCAATTCAGCTTTTAGCGATGAGTTAAAACAAATAAATAAATAAATAAATACGACGAAATCCCTTCAGAATTAAAAATCAAGGTCGGTAGTTTTTTTTTTTTTCTGAATGCGCCTCTTCAGTTCGCTTCTGAATGAAGCAGATTGAGTGGAAAGTAGAAAAGATGGCACGTCGTTAAGCCGTAAAGAGCTTCTTTTTTTTCTCTCTCTCTCTCTCTTTCTTCTTTTTTGTTGTTGTTCGGCCGACTCTTTAGCACGAGAAACATTTTTCAAAGCGAGCTTCCTGCGAGCGCCGTAGCGCTAAGTGCATCGTAAACAGCGTCTTTAGATCGTTTTTAAAGCACCAGCTCCTCCTGAAACACTTCATACTGAATATAGCAAGCTGTCTGAGTTGCTGTGTGAAATCCTAAAGTGCTGCGTGATATCAAACACACAATTCTAGTATACACGTTTATACAATGAATAATTTAACACATACAGTACGCATGTATAACACTATAACAGTGTTGTCGAGTCCACGGGGGGTGGGGATGGGGGGAGGGGGGAGGGGGAGGAGGATCCACAAACCACCGACTGTTTCAGTTTATAAAAACGATCCAAAGGTTGAAAAGATTTCATATTCCGTTTAGTTATTTATTTATTTTTGCAAACTCAAATCAGAGGACCAGCCGAATAGGTTTATAATCGCGTAAGGAATAAATCATCCTGTGTCGTGCTGCTGTAGGAAAACAATCAGTGATGATGAAGCAAAGTTGCTGTTTATTCCAAAACTGATCGTTGTGTCCTGAAGTCTTTTTATTCCTGGTTCTGTATATGACAGCAGATTTTCCACGATTGCAATTTCTAACTTATTAAAGAACGTCACTTCGTACTTTTTGTCCATTTGTAGTTACATTTAACGTCGTGGAACGTCCATGCAACGGGTTTTCTCTCTTTCTCTCTCTGTCTCTCTCTCGAAGAAAAAAAAAAACATATCTTTTCATGTTACCGAGAAAAAACAAAAGAGTTTTTTTTTTGTTTGTTTGTTTGTTTGTTTGTTTGTTTTTTTATGGAGCGTCCAGCATAGAGGTCCTTGTGAATGAGTTGTTACTATAGAAACAATAAAATAATGTATTAGAAGTACTCACAGTGCTGCTGTTATAGAAATTAAAATCAACACCTTCTGACCAATCAGATTCGAGAACTCAGCTGCGCGGTTGTATCGGATTATGAAGTCGTTTTTGCAGCGTGTGTGGGGATTTTTTTTTTTTTGTTGGATTATATCAGATTATTCCGTCAAGTCTATCCGACTCGAGGCCAAAAGTCCACCCGTATTCCCCGCACGTCCACGCTGAGGTGACTCGTTAATCTTTAAGATTCACTGAGCCGGGCATTTTTTCGCTCCCAGAACCTCTCCGAAACCTCCTTCGTGACCCTGAGGAGGGTTCGCCAGGCTCCTCAAAAATAGTTTCACCTGGATTTTTTTTTTTTTTTTTCTTTTTTCTTTTATGTGTGACGGTTTTGAAGTGGTGAGTCCGTATCTCTGGCACAGCTACAGAGGGAATGCATTTGCACAGGCGGTTCAGCTGGATGTTATTGGAAATGTTCTGTTCTGCTAATGTGTGTCACTGAAGGCCTGTGGGAAAGTCGCCGATGTGCCGTGAGAGTCCCTTGGGTCAAAACACACACACACACACACACACACACACACACACAAACGCACACACACACACACACACACACACACACACAATACTTCACACAAGACTTTCCCTGCTGCATTACATAGCTGACAGTGAACGAACACCTCGGATGACATCTGTTTCAGGTGCACATCATTGAAAAAACAACTTATCTGCCAGGAAATTGACGCGGCACGTCGTGTAGACGCGTCGTAAGCTGTTATTTCCGCGTTATTTTCCCACGTAGCACTAAGCGGCGCTCCGGCGTCCCGCGGTTTTATAATTGTATTCTGCTATCTTTTCACCTAAGCCCTCTTATGGAGGTATAATTGTTCTGTAGAGATTAAATGAAATGCAAATGCTCGCCGCTTTTCAGAATCAATTTAATACAGAGTGGTTTAATTCTCACTCATAAATCCCTGGATAACATCGCTTTAAACCTTGTTAATAGTCTTACTATCTGGAGTGTGCGCCGTGATAGCGTCGTGAATTAGAATGAGTGACTGCGAGACGAGTATAATTTCAGAAATTAATGGGTGCTGATTCCATTTGCTAAATTACTTTTTTTTTTTTCCTCAATAAGAGACAAAGGGATTATGCTATTATTGGCAAAATGGTATTTACCTCTCCACTAAGGTCGATGAGAGTATGTGTAATTTTGTCTACAAGGGGAAATGATTTTGAAATAAAACAGACATTAAAACACACCTGTGTACCCGGTGTGAGCATTGTGTGAGTGTCTGTGTGTGAGTGTCTGTGTGTGTGTCTGTACTCAGGTGTGTGTGAGTGCCTGTGCGCAAGTGTCTGTATGTGAGTGTCTGTGTGCGAGTGTCTGTGTGTGATGTATGTGAGTGTCTGTGTGCGAGTGTCTGTATGTGAGTGTCTGTGTGCGAGTGTCTGTGTGCGATGTATGTGAGTGTCTGTGTGCGAGTGTCTGTATGTGAGTGTCTGTGTGCGAGTGTCTGTGTGCGATGTATGTGAGTGTCTGTGTGCGAGTGTCTGTGTGCGAGTGTCTGTGTGTGATGTATGTGAGTGTCTGTGTGCGAGTGTCTGTGTGCGAGTGTCTGTGTGTGATGTATGTGAGCGTCTGTGTGCGAGTGTCCGTGCATGAGTGTCTTTTTGTGAGTGATGTGTGCGAGTGTCTGTGCTGGAGTGTTTGTTTGTGAGCGAGTGTATGTGTGCGAATGACTATGCACAATTGTCTGTGTGAGAGTGTATATGTGCAAATGTATGTGAGCGAGTGTATGTGTGCGAGTGTCTGTCGACGAGTGTATATGTGTGAGTGTATGTGCACGAGGTTCTGTATGCGAGTGTCTGTACGCGAATGTATGTGCGCGAGTGTCTGTCTGCAAGTGTCTATCGACGAGTGTGTCTGTGTGTGTATGTGCGCGAGTGTCTGTGCGCGAGTGTCTTAAATTTTAAAAAACTAAAAACTAAAAAAAGACGGTTTCAGAGGAAGGTTAGGATTAGATTTAGGTGTAACATATAATCAATTAGCTGCATTAATAACGATGTCATTGGAAGGTCTTCGCAAGAATAGAAAGACAAATGTGTGTGTGTGTGTGTGTGTGTGTGTGTGTGTGTGTGTGTGTGTGTGTGTGTGTGTGTGTGTGAGAGAGAGAGATCAGTTGATGGAGCACTGCGTTAAGGAACATATGGTGTGATCGTACTGTTTTTCCCTCAGGGGTTTTATCTCCCACAGCAGGCCACAGGGTTCGTGGATCAACAATCCGAGAGCGTCAGCATTATTTCATGACCGAAAAAACAAAACCAAAAAAAAACCTTTAGCCACTTCAGTTTTGATGTCGGAACAAGATCAGCTACTGGTGTCACGCTGTTGAACGGATCATGATCGGTCACGAGGAGGGGTTGATTAGTTTCCTATAACAGCAGCCCTGACAATAAATCACAGACTCGCTCTTTCGGTCATGACCGAGATTCGCTCCTGTGTCATTTAGTGAATCGGTCGAGTCGACGAGTCAGTTTGAGTCAGGGTGAAAAATAAAACATGGACACACAAGATAGTTTTATTTTAAAAAATAAACGCAAAATAGGAGCGATTAGTAGTTATTCTACACGTTATCCGATTCTTCATGATCGTTTGGGCTAGCCGAATGAAACGGACAACGAACGAATCGCTGAATGAATCATTTAAGGCAGGGCGAGGTTGCTTAAAATGAAATGAAAGGATAAGAAAGTGTAATAATAAAAATGAATAAAGTAGAATACATAAAATAGAGCGAATTAAAATCAGAATAAAAGTAGAATGCTGAAAATAAAGTGCAGGTCTTAGAGGTGACACAAGAAAACCTACGTTTGTTAAACGAAAGCAACATCGTCACGCAAAAAGAATTCAGTCGAAGAAACCAGTTCGATGTTGATTTATTTCCTCTCTCTCTCGCTCTCTCTCTCTCTCTCTCTCTCTCTCTCGCACATGAGACTGTGAGTGTGACCAAGGAAAACATTCTGTTTTCGATCTCACACCCGATCTCAGTTTGCACCCTCACCTCGCTGGTTGCTGTTTCCTCATCCAGGCACGGTGTGTCTAGACTCGCAGGTTTGTAACACATCTGTACAGGTGTGAGGTGAAATTCTGTGC
>CM042571.1:1872500-1897500 GCA_023630585.1 Cranoglanis bouderius
TCTCTCTTTCTCTCTCTCTCTCTCTCTCTCTCTCTCTACCGCTATTCCCCCTCTCCTCCCGATTGTTAACGTCGGCTGGGGGAGGAATGCTGTCGAGGATGGCATCCTGTACAATTCCACTAAGCAAAATCCATCGGGGTTCTCTCTGATGTTATCTGCGGCGGCTTTTGAAGGCGCTTTTGAAGGCACAGGCGAAGCCGCAGCAATGCGAGGATTAAAAGTGACTTTCGGTTCCATTAATAACGTGCGTGAATGGCTAATGCGGCTTGTTTGTTTGTTTGTTTGAGCGAGTCGGCGTTAACGTACTGCCCCTTTGTCGGTCTTTAGTTCTCGGTTCAACATCATAGCTTTGACATTTTTTTTTTCCAATGCAACCAGTTTTAAATGATTAAAGAAGCTGAAAAAAAAAAAACTTGTACGCTCTTTGAAGGTCTGAATCCCTGAACAGTGAAAGCGACTCACAGACACAGTAAATAGCATCATGGCCTCCGGTAATTGGCTCATTACTAAAAAAGAAAAGGCATAAAAAAAGGATCGGTTTAACCATGTGAACTGTGCGACGGCTGAGCTGCCGAGGATTTCCTTTAAATCCGACAACCGTTCTATTTATCTAAACTGTTTTGAAAAGTGAAGCTTTTTTTTAGATTGCCCAACGTTGCGTCAAGTGTTTAGATTGCTTACCGTTGCGTCAAGTTGTTAGATTGCATAACATTTGTGTCAAACTTGTCAAATGTAGCATCTCTTGTAGGAGTGAGTCATGACAACTGCATCCACGTTGTGATTTTGAAGATGTTACGCCATTCAGCCACGCCACGTCATTATTTCTACCAACTTCTGGACGATTTCTCAGCATTTAAACTCACTTCATAAGGAAAACGTGTCAGGTTCTATCTCTGTGCAGAAAATGGTTTATTCTGGTTTAACATTAAAGTCTTCAGGTCCCACCGGTCCACTAAAACCTGGTTTATACTTCATTAGAAGTGCTTCTAAGATCTTCAGAAAGCCATGAAGTCACAAGTCCCTAACACTGGAATTCAAATTCCAGACAGACTTAATAATATTCATTTAACGTTGATTTTCTTCGTACTCATGCTCATGTTTGTGGCACATTTGATATACATTTAACCACGCCCACAAAACATAAAAAACAAACAAACAAAAAAAGCAATTACTTCCAGTAATGCAGCTCAGCTACTGCAGCGCATCGGTTACCATAGACACACAGTAACTCTTTTTATAGGGCGCTATTACTTTTGTCATAATTGAAAGGCTAGTCTTTTTTTTTTCTTAATGTATGGATTTGTTTTAGAATCACTTTCTTTCTAATTTGAAAGACTGCGTTTCACAAACTGTTCATGTTCATATCCATGTCTAAGTCAGTCAGTCAGAGAGTCAGTCAGTCTGTGAGTCATTCAGTGAATCAGTGAGTGGGTGATTCAATCAGTCTCACAATCAGTGAGTCAGTCAGTCAGTCACTCAGTGAGTCAATCCGTCAGTCTGTGAGTAAGTCATTCATCAAGTCAGTTAGTCAATCAGTGAATCAATCAGTCAGTCTGTGAGTCAGTCAGTCAGCAAGTCAGTTAGTCAATCAGTGAATCATACAGTGAATCATTCAGTGATTTATTCAGTCAGTCAGTGAGGCAGTTAGTGAGTGAGTCAGTCAGTGTGTCGGTCAGTGAGTCAGCCAGTCAATCAGTCACTCAGTGAGTCAATCAGTCAATCTGTGAGTCAGCCAGTCTGTCACTGATTTAGTTAGTCAATTAGTAAGTCATTCAGTGATTCATTCAGTCGGTCATTCAGTCACTGAGTCAGTCAGTGATCAGCTAGTGAGTGAGTCAGTCATTGTGTCAGTCACTGAGTCAGTTAGTGAATCAGTTAGTGAGTGAGTCAGTCATTGTGTCAGTCACTGAGTCAGTTAGTCAATCATTCAATCGTTCAGAGAGTCAGTGAGTCGGTAAGGGCTCCTTACAGGATGCATTGTTGGATTTCATGCTGAGAATCCTCTGGTAATTTTCATGTTATGACCTCAGATGGACTTTTATTGCTACTACAAATGGCACAGTGAACGTTTTACTATTCCTGTGTCAACACTGCATGTGCTGTAAGCTGTTTATTTTGAAAAACGGATTCCGGTCCTGTTTCTAAATCCACTAATAATGTCCAATAAGAGGAAAACACAGAACAGACTAAATAAGAATGGTTTATTCATGAGACGCAGCATCTAAACAGGACATTAGTAGAACGGCCATGTCCATGACCGGACGCAGCTAGTGTGTGGACGAGTGTGTAAAGGCGGAGGTTCACTGTGTGTGATGCGTCTCAACTGGGCCAAGTTTTTCATACAACAAAAGCGATGACTTTGAGCTGTCAGCGCCTTTTTCCTGCATTTAACTCCCCAGGTGTGCGTTACTCTTTGACGCCCTCGCTGTGTGTGTGTGTGTGTGTGTGTGTGTGTGTGTGTGTGTGTGTGTGTGTGTGTGTGTGTGTGTGTGAGAGAGAAAAACTGCCTCGTAGCCTTCCTCTCGCTTCCAATTCCCTATTCGCCTTTGTGAATAGTCTGGTGTTGCTGTGAGTAAAAAAAAAAACACATTTTACAAAACCTTGAACTGCTGACAGGATCCGAGTCAATCTGAAATCTCAGCTTTTGTCCCGGGGAAGGACTGACAGCATAGAATTTTGGTGTTTTTTTGGTTTTTTTTGTATTTCGTTGGCTTACATTTCAAGTCTTTTGTATTACAATGAAACATACCAAGATAAACAAGAGTTCAAGAACGGTCGATAATGTGTCACTTTCACCAGAGACACGACATGAAGATTTATTTTATTTTATTTTTTTAAAGGACTGCATGTCTGAATCAGAAATACAAAAGCCAAGCTAATGAAAGTAATCGAGCGCAGGAATGCACTGAAACTGGAATACAGACATGCTAAAGATAAAATCCTTAAAATGTCTCTTAAATATATTGCCGCCCTGAGGATCAGGTTGGGTTGTTGGGTGCATTTTTTGTAACTAATAGCGACATTAACTAAGGAACAGGACATGATCGTAACATCTAGAAGGGACATTTCCCCTCCAGACCACCAGAGGGCGCTCTGAATTTTGACCCACTTCTTCGTTTACTCTACTCATTTCCTGTTTGAGCAGCATAAAAAGCACATGGACAGAGTTCTTGGCCGTGAATCTCTTGGTTAACGATTCCATCTTGCCTAGTTTAACTTGTTACCTCATTTTGCTTCACCCTATCCTTTGATGCTGATCTCTGATTTTGGTATCCTGACCCTATACAGTGGGGGAAAAAAGGATTTGATCCCCTGCTGATTTTGCACGTTTGCCCACTGACAAAGAAATGATCAGTCTATAATTTTAATGGTAGGTGTATTTTAACAGTGAGAGACAGAATAACAACAAAAAAATCCAGAAAAACGCATTTCAAAAAAGTTATAAATTGATTTGCATTTTAATGAGGGAAATAAGTATTTGATCCCCTATCAATCAGCAAGATTTCTGGCTCCCAGGTGTCTTTTACACAGGTAACGAGCTGAGATTAGACTCTCTTAAAGGGACTGCTCCTAATCTCAGTTTGTTACCTGTATAAAAGACACCTGTCCAAAGAAGCAATCAATCAATCAGATTCCAAACTCTCCACCATGGCCAAGACCAAAGAGCTGTCCAAGGATGTCAGGGACAAGATTGTAGACCTACACAAGGCTGGAATGGGCTACAAGACCATCTCCAAGCAGCTTGGTGAGAAGGTGACAACAGTTGGTGCGATTATTCACAAATGGAAGAAACTGTCAGTCTCCCTCGGTCTGGGGCTCCATGCAAGATCTCACCTCGTGGGGTTTCAATGATCATGAGAACGGTGAGGAATCAGCCCAGAACTACACGGGAGGATCTTGTTAATGATCTCAAGGCAGCTGGGACCATAGTCACCAAGAAAACAATTGGTAACACACTACGCCGTGAAGGACTGAAATCCTGCAGCACCCGCAAGGTCCCCCTCCTCAAGAAAGCACATGTACAGGCCCGTCTGAAGTTTGCCTGAATGATTCAGAGGAGAACTGGGTGAAAGTGTTGTGGTCAGGTGTGGTCAGATCTCTTTGGCATCAACTCAACTCGCCGTGTTTGGAGGAGGAGGAATGCTGCCTATGACCCCAAGTCATAACACCATCCCCACCGTCAAACATGGAGGTGGGAACATTATGCTTTGGGGGTGTTTTTCTGCTAAGGGGACAGGACAACTGCACCGCATCAAAGGGACGATGGACGGGGCCATGTACCGTCAAATCTTGGGTGAGAACCTCCTTCCCTCAGCCAGGGCATTGAAAATGACCTTAATGACTTGGAGAGGATCTGCAAAGAGGAGTGGGACAAAATCCCTACTGAGATGTGTGCAAACCTGGTGGCCAACTACAAGAAACGTCTGACCTCTGTGATTGCCAACAAGGATTTTGCCACCAAGTACTAAGTCAGTGGGGTCAAATACTTATTTCCCTCATTAAAATGCAAACTTTTTTGTAATGCGTTTTTCTGGATTTTTTTGTTGTTATTCTGTCTCTCACTGTTAAAATACACCTACCATTAAAATTATAGACTGATCATTTCTTTGTCAGTGGGAAAACGTACAAAATGAGCAGGGGATCAAATACTTTTTTCCCCTCACTGTATGACCCTGATGGGTTTAGACCCCGCCCCATTTGCTAATAAACTTCCTGCAAAAGGACCCGTACTCTTCCTCACTGAGCCCTTTGTTACAGCGATGTCCTTATATGGAGGACCGTATTTTTCAGACCTCAATCCTGATATAATGATGATTTCATAGTAAATTATGTTTTATTATTTATTACATTTTATTATTATTTGAACATTTGATGTGTCTTGGGGGTGGGGGGGCGATGGGGGGGGGGGGGGTGGCTTGGCTGTTTTGAGTTCTGGCTGCTTTTACCAAGTGAGGAAGTAAAAAGCAGGGACAATCAGTGCAAATCGACAGCGGTCCCTTTTTCACATACAGAGACAGACTACAAATATCTGGCTGTGTGTGTGTGTGTGTGTGTGTATGTGTGTGTGTGTGTGTTGAGTGCAATCGATTGCGATGTCCATTCAGGGCCCTGCTTCTGGCCAATTTAAGCAAGTGATCAATGCATCTCGCCACATCTATTGATGCAACACGACATGCAAAAATGATGAAAAATGAGAAACGCAATTTTTCGCCAGACACGCTCTCGTACTAAAATATCCCGACTGAAAGTTCCGAGCTGGAAAAAATGAAGCATGTTTGCGCCATGGTTTAACAGGAGGACAGAGACGCTGCGATACAGGAGGGAAGTTGTTGCTGTTATCTTGGCTTAACACAGAAAACCTCTGCTGCGCTTTCATCGTTCGTTCGCTCCCCAGCCTCCGTCTCTTATCTCAACACGAGGAGTTGGAGCAGACGAAAGAACCTGGCCTGGTGTGTCCTTTTATCAAACACTTCTCAGGTAAAAAAGCAGAGGACTCAAGCGAAGAGAGCTTTTTGATATCATGCAGGACTGCGCTAGCTCGACTGAGATCCGATTTATTATTTTTTTTCTCTGTGATAAAATGATTAGGTATTCTTATACGTCCGTGTTATATCTCATCACCCTGATAGCATCACTGTCTTCTGTCAGCAGGTATTGATGCACTCACAACTTTTTAAGCCAATTTCCCAAAAGTCGGCCAAAGAAAATATGTGTGAAGGCCTGGGAAAACCCATCAGACGTCACTGCAGGGAAAAAAAAAAATCAAGTTTTGACTAATATTGGCTTTTTCTTTGACACCTCTACTGTATTAATTTGCTTTCTGTTACCTCCGAACTGCCTGTTTCCTTTCAGGTAAATATCACAGACTCAGCATGCTGCGTTCCACGTCATCGACCCCAACAAGCTAATCCCAGCAACTTGTAAAAAATATTTTTTACAAGTTGTAAAAATATCTATCTAGCCTGTCTTGTGAAATTTCTGACCAGTAGTATGAGTTCTTGTCCTGAACAGTGAGCAGTGCTGACTAGCCTGCTAAAAATGTACTAGCTACTGTATATCTGTAGCAAATGCGTTTCCTCCGTATTTCAGATGATATGATACAATACACATCTAAATACGTAGTGAACGATACGACACAAAAAATAATACACTTAATCAAGTGACAGTCATATAAACACTTTTTAGTTCACTGCTAATCCGATATGATTCAGTTCAGCACCGATCTGATTCGATTCATCCACTGATACGATTCAGTTCAGCAGCAGATACGATTTGATTCAGCCACTGATATGATTCTATTCAGCACTGATAGAATTTGATTCAGCCACTGATAGGATTTGATTCACCCACTGACGATGGGCAACAGACACGATTCAATTCAGCCACTTATACGAATCTATTCAGCTGTGATGTGATTCGATTCAGCCACTTATACGATTCTATTCAGCTGTGATGTGATTCGATTCAGCCACTTATACGATTCTATTCAGCTGTGATATGATTCGATTCAGCCACTGATTCATTTCTATTCAGCACTGATAGGATTTGATTCAGCCACTGATACAATTCAATTCAGCCAATTATATGATTCTATTCAGCAGTGATACAATTCGATTCAGCACTGATACGATTCGATTCAGCACTGATATGATTCGATTCAGTACTGATACTTTTGATTCAGCACTGATACGATTTTATTCATCCACTAATATGATTCGATTCAGCACTGATACGGTTCGATTCAGCACTGATACTTTTGATTCAGCACTGATACAATTTGATTCAGTACTAATACATTTGATTCAGCACTGATATGACTTGATTCAGCCACTAATACGATTCAAGTCAGCCACTGATATGTTTCAATTCAGCACTGAAATGATTTGCTTCAGCACTGATATGAAGCTATTAACCACTGATATGATTTGATTCATCACTGATACATTTCAATTCAATATGATTCAGTACAGTTCAGTTTAACATGCAGGGATTCACTACAATGCCGCTGACTCTGAGTTGTTTATCGGAGTTCCAGTGTGCCTATCATGTCCTTGCAGATAAAATTACTGATTGCTTTGTTTACTGTCAACCAGCTAGAAGTGTGAAGTAGCGAGCTCTGAAAGAAACCGCTAACGTTAGCATTAGCTGTTGCATCTTTAGCTGCAGCATCTGGTTAACATCATTACCCCATGTGTCGTTTGTTGGCATGCAGCGAGGTTTGTGTTGCTATGAGTGTATTTTATTATAGTGCTGTTTTGTTGTTTTCTCGAATCCAAAGTAGCTCCTAAGTTTTTAATACTTTAGAGTCTCAGGTTTGAACTGTTTTCTTTTTCGATTTGAATCAGATCTAAGCTCATAAGTAACAATGGTGGCCATTTAGACTGTTAGATGGATTTTGCTATTCAGATAGTTTTGTTTTTTTTTCTTTACACTCCTACTAATGAGTTTGAAATAAGAACAGGTTGTTAAAAAATACAGTAATTAAAAATGGATATAGTGTTTGTTAGTGCACTGATGTTGATGCTAAATATTTTCACTGAAAACAAATCGCAATTGTGTAACATTCGCCGTTGCGCTTAAGGTCACAGCCGAGACTCCAGGCAGAGCCGTGAGCTTTTTAAAAACCTCCCAGTTCCCCTGTAATTGTCAAGCAGGAGTTCTCTGCCTCGCCCGCCTCAAGGTCACACGCGTTTAGCTTTCCACTGTGAGCGTTAGCGCAGCGGTGGCCTCCTCCGCTCGGCCTGTTTGCTCTGCTGTTATGGCGTCTGCTATTAGCGGGAGAGCTGCTAATAAACATCCTCGCGCTATTGCTTTGGTTAACGGATATGTCAGTCATGCCAAGGTAATAACACACTGAGTGGCTGACTGGGGGACGCCAAGTGCGTTTGACCATCGCCCATCTGTTGTGTCGGGCCTAATGGATCTCCTATGTGCTTTTAGGGGAAGAATTTCTTGTTTTTCTTTTATTAAAGTACGGCAGAAAAAAGAAAAATTTTTCCGCTTTTTATTTAAAAGGGTTTTTATGGCGTCCATCTGCTACGGAATGGAAAATTAGCAATGGAGCTTAAGGACCGAATATGGGGATGATTAAAAAACAGGAAAGAAAAACAAATAAAAGAAAAGAATCTGCAAAACTAGAGAACATTAGAAGATCTCTTCATCCATTTATGTGCAGTATTTGGTATGCTGAACGACTGAAACACATATTCACTACGTCATAATTTATCCCGTCTATCAAAACCCTGTTTCCATCAGGCTTCATCATCCAACCTTGCACCTCAGACAATCCCTTTTTCTGCTATATTTAGGAATTTTCTCATTTCTTCTGTTCCCAATGAGGTTTGGCAAAAAAAAAAAAAATCTAAAACTGGAAACTAATTAAAAGCACATGTAGAGCTCAGGCTTGTCCTCGCATTGAAATCTGACACGAGCGCTGTTTAAATTAATAAATGTAGTCCACGTGTAACAAACCAGAGCCTGTTATCGATATCATATCTGATATCAAACAAGGGAAGAGATGATCCTGACTGATGAATGACACGAGCTTATACTTTATACTTTGTAAAGCCCTATTCGGACGGGATTATTTTCACCTGGTGACATCTGTAACCACATTTTTACACGTCTCCTCCGCGATAAAACTCTCGCGTACTGTATGGTTGGCAATTAAATGAAACGTATGACGAGGATGAGTGAACGTACATCACACATGATCGTACGGTGTCTTATATGCATTCGTGGTTTGAATATAGAAAATATTATTGGATTATCGATGATACGTTTCTGATAATAATTAATTGCTCATCCATTCATTATAGTAAACTAAAGATGAGATGATATTGTGGTGTATGTCAATATAAAGTGGCTTTAAACCTGTAGCTGTCATTATTACATCCCGTTTAACCTGATTTCCTGTTTCAGGGTTCAGCGTTTAATACGGATACACCACGTGGCAGTGGGAAACATTTCAAAACGACTGATGTGTGGATTCTGACGGGACTAAAATCATCACAGCGGGGGTTATTGGGGAAAAAAAACCACAGAGTTGGTGATTTGGTCTGTAATTTTCTCATGGGAAAAGGACGAAAATCACTGACATGGCCAAACTGGATGGAAATAAAATCACAGAGGAGAACCTGGAAATGGTGGAATTACCCAGCGTTCCTGGGTAAATGTAATTCTGTCCGAATCTGTCCATTTTTATTCAATTAAACTGGGATTTAGGAGGTTTTAAAGCTCTACTTCTTTAATTGAATGGGTGCCAACATTATACTAACAGTACAGTTCAATTTAGGTTATTATATCGAGAGCTATTTCATGGAAATGTCATTCAAACAAATTGTTTTAATTTTTGTCTCTGTCCTAAAAGTCTTAACGTAAATAAAACTCCTAAAACCTCAGGTTTTGATCATCAAAGATTTTCTAGCAAAGACGCTTGATACGGAAAAGCCTTTAATAAACACACCGGTTAGCAATGACCTTGAGTGAATTTTGAAATAAAAGCATTTTCCTATAAATCGGTTACAAAAACATGATTATTATTCATTCGTTTATTAATGTTCAGTCTTTTATCCTGGTCAGGGTCAGATCCAGACGCTATGCTTATTCATTTTTTAATGATGATGATGATGATGATGATGATGATGATTATCATTATTATTATTAGCATTGTGTCATGCCAACCTTTGTTCACGTATGAATATAACAATGTTCGCTCTGCAATTACTGTATTTCATTTTAAATCCGTTTTGTGCATCACAGCATCCCAAAGCACATCATGACTCTTGGGGAAATGTTAGAAAGCATGAACAAATGATAGATAGGAACTAGAACCTGGAAACTAGGACTGTTTCTCAATATTATGAACATTTAAAAAAAAAAAAAACACATAGATTTGCATTCCTGGGGGAAAAAAATAATAATAATCTTCTGCCAAGTTATCGTGTAGGAATGAATCTCATAAGGACACGGGAATGGAGAACAGTCCTGCATTAACAATCCGCCCTTAAAATAATAGGAGAAAGAGAAAGAAATTTACTGAACACTGAGTCACTATTATCCCAAATTTTCATCGCTCAGCCAAGACAAACCGTGCAAACGGCATGTTTAAATCATCCCACACTCGCCTCATGTGGATTAGCGGTGGTGTTCTGACTCTAAAACAGATTAGCTGATGTCGTTTTTGGACAGAGGTTTTTCTAAAAAAAAATAAAATGTGCATTTAATTCTTCATTAGAGCCTTTTTTTTTTTTTTTGGCCTCATGTCTAAAGCTGGAGACAAAGAAATGTATTCATAATTAATTGTTCACAGGAGCATGTACAAAAGAAATGTGGTGTTTATAAAAATCCAGCTAGGAACAATTTCGGGAAAAAAAATGTTCGTATCCTATGCTTCGCCCATTGGTTTATACTCAACTGAGTCACATCTGAATCGAACGTTTGTGCGTAATTCTGCTCATCTAACTAATAGTTAGCTTGAGTCCAGAGAAGAATTAGCACAGAGGTTTAAAAAATAAAATCCAGACAAAAGGTATTTATTTTTTTTTTTTTGGTTTAGGTAGTTTATTATCTTTAGCTGCCTTTAGATGCTAATTTAACTAGTTAGCTAGTTAAAATGACCACAGAAGAGTATTGCTAGCTAGCTTGAGAGCACTGAATAATTAGCATTAAAGTTAAAAAATAATAATAATAATAATAATAATTCCAGACAAAATATTTTTTTCTGAGGTAGTTTATCATCTTTAGCTGTCTAAATAAAATGCTAATAAAATGCTAGCTAGCTAAAGTTACCACAGGAGAGTATTGTTAGCTAACTTGAGCCCAGAGAATAATTAGCACTGAAGTTTTAAAAAATAAAATAAAATCCAGACAAAATTGTTTTGTTCTGAGGTAGTTTATCATCTTTAGCTGTCTTTAGATGCTAACTTAAAATGCTAGCTAGCTAAAGTTACCACAGGAGAGTATCACTAGCTAGCTTGACCCCACAGAAAAAATTAGCAGTTTATTCTAGCAGTTTAGTTTTTAAAAAATAAAATCCAGACATTTTTTTTTTTTTTATGAGGTAGTTTATCATCTTTAGCTGTCTTTAGCCTGGCGGTAAGTGGTTCTGTGCTTCACCGTGTCCAGTGAAAACCCAGCGCTAATGTGTGCGTGATTAATAGTGCACACAATTGTATTTCAAAGTTATCTAAAAATGCTTACTATTAGATCCGCTACAAATATTTCTTTAACAGGGATCGGACATTATATACTAATCAAACTCCATTTGAGGAAAATCTAGTAGTAACAATTCAACCTTTGATGCTAAGTTAACTTAGTGGCTAGCTAATGTTATGACAGGAGAATATAGCTAGCTGGCTTGAGCACACAAAATGATTAGCGCTTAACTTATAGCAGTAATTTAATCCAGAGAAAAAAGCAAGTTAAAGCTTTTTTGTTTTGTTTTGTTTTGCATCGCCTTTAGCCTAGCGATGAGTGACTCCGCATCTCACTGCGTCCGGAGGAAAACCCACTGCTAATGGCTGTGTGATTAATAGCGTACATCATCGCTTTTTAAACACACTGAAGTGTGTTCGTCTGTCCTGAGGCTTTGAGAGGAGGGAAGAAAGCAAACGCTATCAGGTTTGTCTGCTCTCGGTCTACTCCATCACTGCCGTTACATGTTTGTTCATAAAGCAGATTGACCTTTTTCTGACTGATAAACTGCTTCAGAATATCTTGAAAAATTTGCAGCGGTATCAGAGCTCGGTGATGAACAACAACAAAAAAAAAAAGTGCGGTTAGAGAGCAGGAGCGAGAGAACGTGACATTCTTTTTAACCAGCAATTATTATTATTTAACAAAACAGGAGGGAATTGAACACATCGACAACATGAACGTGTGTGAGACGAGTGTCAGGAGCATGTGTGTGTGTGTGTGTGTGTGTGTGTGTGTGTGTGTGTGTGTGTGTGTGTGTGTTTGTTCAGGAAAGACACGGTGATAATGTGAAACCTACCACTGTGCTGATGGAAGTTCTGAAATTCACACAACATGCAACAACCTCTGCACGTTTTTCATTTCATTCACGAACGTGAATAAAACATACGTGAATGCCGCAATCTTCTGCAACTCTTCTGCAGCACAGGTTAGGAGAAACTTTCTGAAAAATATTCATGATGTCAGAGAATATTTTTTACCCGTAATTATACAATAAAGTGTATATCGTCTTATATTCAGGCTCACAAAGCACATTATGGCAAATACGTGTACTTATACAGTACATACATACATACAGAACTGTGCAAAAGTCTTAGGCCCATGCAAAGAAACGCTGTAGAGCAAAGATGCCTTCAAAATAATGAAATGAAATGTTTCTACATTTAAAAAAATATATAATAATAGCATAAAGAGCAGTAAACAGAGGTAAATGAAACAAAGCCAATATTTGGTGTGACAAAAAAATAAAAATAAAAATAAAAAACAGTAGTCTCCGGTACAATGTGTGCAGTTTTATAAGGAAATGAGCTGGTAAGTTTTATTGAGCATCTTGCAGAACCAGTTCTTCTGGACACTTTGACTTTCGCACTCGCTTCTTATTTTTGCAGCGAAACCCAGCAGCCTTCATTGTGTTTACTGTCTGAAAAGTGTCTCTTACGTAATACGCTGCTTTCTTTAATGACATACAAACATTTTTCTGTAGCATTTAATTTTATGCTAGAAAACTAATGTTTCGGACTCGAAAATGTTTTTTGTACCGACTTGATAATGTATACGTCACCAAATAAAAAAAAATCTATAACAAAATTTGTACTAAAAAGAAATAGGGGGCCTAAAACTTTTGCACAGTGCTGTACATTCTCATGGTACACACTTTTTACATTTTTTTTTTCACTGTAGCTACTGAATAATATATGTATATGTAAGTAATTTTTTTTAGCAAAATCCTATCATGCAAATCTCATTATTTTGGTCCCTTTACGCTTCCAAAATGATTAATTACTGTTTTGCCTCTTATTTCGTAAAAAAGTTCATATTACATAATGAATAAAACACGCCCTGTGGTGCTGTTATAGAAAAACCATCAAGCTACTGTTAACATTTGGACGTCCCAAAGTGTTTTATTTCTCTTATACCACAGCAATGTGTCAACAATTACGACATTTTATTTATTAAAGAATATCACGTCATATTGTTACCCATTTATAGTTACGTTGTTGAACGTCCACGAAACAAGCGAATAAGAGAAAAAAAAATGCAGCTTGTCATGTGACCAGGAGACCACAAAAAGCGACAACTGTTCCAGCTTTACTTCTGACTGTTGCAAAGCGCTGACACTGGAGACTCCTTTTATAAACATTAAATAACCATCTCACTACAGAAAACCTCACCATATCAACGTTAACACGCGATTTTAATCAGTTTGTGTGGAACGTCCTCCGCTGTGAACGAGCGGCTGCTATAGAAGCGATAACGTTGTTAATATAAACCTGTGATTTGCGGCTGCGCTACTGTCAGAGCTGCTGTTATAGAAAAATAATCAACACCTTCTGACCAATCAGAATCCAGAATTCAAAAGCGCCGCGGTATCCTTTATAATAAAGATACGAATACAAATATACGCGTTTAAATATCCTAGGATTATAGATTTTTTTACTTAATTTTATTTGGTTTCAAAACCCTTTTCACGTACAGTATACCCCTAATCCAGTCGCCAGGTTCACCTACAATGAGAGAATAAATTAAATGTCCACTGTTTTTCCATAATAAATAACAAAATGTGCATTAGTACAGGAAGTGCAAAATTATTAAGAAAAGTGAACATTAAAAAAAAGTGCCCAGTCTTAGGTAAAGAAACTAATAACGTTTTGTTTTATATATTGAGTTTATATGTAGCTTCAATCTTGGTATTTAACATTTACTGTCAAATAATACATCTCTTTTTTTTTTCACCAATGTTCTCTTCATGAGATGAGATTATGATCATGTAAAGAACCCTAAAAGGGGAAGTTTAACTCCACTCATGCACGCATGAGATAATTACACTACAGAGTAAAAACACACATGAGATAATCACATATGAGATAATTACACTACAGAGTAAAAAGTGGAAGAAGCACGAGGGCGTATGAAATTGAACATTTTTTTACAAAATATAGAGGAATTATGCAGTAATACTAAAATAGTACAATTTTAATTAGGTTACACAGTGATGAGTAGAAGCGCTCAGGAGTCATCTTCGAACCCAATTCTGTCCTATAATTACTGTAGTGTTGAATTTTCAACAACAACAACAAAAAAAAAAATTATAAATATATTAGCGAATTTTTAACCGTTGAGGTCTCTTAGGAACAGACCTTGAGGTTGGAGCACAATAGTGATGGTGTTGAAGCTGTTCAGTCCTACATTACACAGCACACGTGCAGAAATGGCTTGTGCTGATAATGTGTAGGGTGTGGAGAGATCCGTTGACGTGTTTGTGTTTGTGTGTGTGTGTGTGTGTGTGTGTGTGTGTGTGTGTGTGTATGTGTGTGTGTGTGCGTGCGAAGTTCCTCCAGCCCTCCTCACCACCCGAACAGCTCCCCCAGGCCTCTTCAACGGCACGATGGGGAGTGATTTACGCTCTGTGGGCGAGCAAGTCTGCTGCACTTCATCTGGCTCGGTGGGGGTGGAGGAAAAGGGAAAAGCGTTTCTCCGGCTCGTTAAACATTTGTGGGATGGTGCTGTCCGGTGCGGCCGGCACTCCCTAAATCTGTCCACCTGCACAGGCAGGACGAAGTCACAAACTCAGCATTTACTCCAGACCTGACTCGCAAAAAAAAAAAAAAAAAAAAAAAAAAAAAGGAACTTACAAAGGAAGCGAAAAGGCGCTCCTTTTGGACTGTATTTATTTATTTATTTATTTATTTATTAACAAATGGGTTAAACCTTGAGCGAAATCCGTTTTCAGAAATTATAGACACAATAACCAGGTTTTGTGGGTGAAATAAATTCACATTCTATGTTCTTTCCTACAGAATAATGAAAAGAAAGAAAAACAGCGCACTTTCATTCCGAACAGCATGACTGATAATTGAAACAGCGATAATGCTGAAGGTCGGAGGTTTACTTCAAGCAAAAAAATAAATAAATAAATAAAATACATTTTCTGACCTTTACTTCCCATTCTTACTCCCATTCATACCACTTACTTAAATTTTCCTCCCGTATTCAATTTGAACCTTTTCCATTTTTTTTTTCTTCCACAACAGATTGAAAAAGCAGAGATCGAAGCGTGTATCAGAGTCAGAAATGGCTACCAGGCTTAAAGAGGTGAAACTGGATGAGAAGTGGCAGCGGTATGTGACGGCCGTTAGGTTATCCCGCGTGATTTATCGCCCTGCGGCCGTATAGAAACAGCGAAGCACCATTAAGGTGAAAGATTGATAAGAGATGCCACGTGCAGGATAAGGTCTGTAACAGAGACGCTATGCAAGAGCACGAGCTGCAAAAAGCCATCCTCATAACTCTGGCTGTGCTGTGAATCCGCAATATTCCTTTATCATTCCTTTATCTTTCCAAAGATCCATCACAGAAAATTACTTTGTAACAAAGTACAAAGGCTCAACGCCTGCAAGGCACTTCACTTTTTTTTTTCCCCTTCCTTTCTTTCTTTTATTTTCGCAGACACATGTAGGCCTTTCAAATTTCACATTTCCACCTCGCTTATTCGAAATAAAATTAATTCCTTTCCTATTTCCTTTCATTTTCTTTTTTCAGCGCTTTCTTTCACCGCTATTACCTTCACATGTACTGTATGTCTACCAAATTGCTCTTTTTGATTCGAACAATCTAGGGCAGTGGATCTCAAAAGTGGAATCCAGGGACCTCTAGGAATCCTCTAGAATTGTCTGTCTAATGACTGGTGTAACAAATAGGCAAACAATTATATAAATATGTGCCGAGTTAATCTCTAGAATTTATTTACATCTAAAGTACTGCAAAACTTTAAAGAATTCCTGGGCTGCTGTATGGATGCATATCACATTCCAGTTCCTCAGGTGTGTGCTTCAAATCTCGAGCTGCTCTCCAAACACCAAAAACAAGCAACAGATGGAGTGCAGGATCCATCACCAACCTGACATAAGGTTGCTACCCGAAGATGAGGGATTAGCTGTGGAGAAAGAAAAAAACCAAAAAACCTTGCAGGTTATACAGTATATCCTCAACCTCCTCGTTACCCATCGTGGCACGGATAGGAGCGAGTAAACATGCCGGCTGTGATGAGTTAATCTCCTCTGGACCCCCGCAAATCCTTGCAGCGAGTCACCACCCACCAGGATTTCCCCACATTCCCATCCTTTGATTTTACTCTCCATTGACCAATGAAACAAAAGTCCCTTAATCCCTCAGTGAGCCCAAGTTCCTTGCGAATGATTCAATTTCCCTCCTCATTGTAGCCAAACAAGGACTCGTCAGGTTCAAAAGCCCCGTGTCCTTGTCATGCCTCATGGGTGACACTATTTGTGTTATCGGCCCCCTTTGGAGAGGTAATGGAGGGGGGTACGTCCGACACGTCCAACTCTGAATCACCACCTGGATGGAAAAAAATAGCTGCGAAACACAGATAAGGTTAAAGCAACACAAACACTCGGCGGGGGACACCTTAAGAGACTTTTATTTCACTTTTTAAAAAAACTAAAGACCAAAAATTTCACATTTTGCTTCTTAAAAAGTTAACTATACATACTGAAAACACATTAAGCACCTATTTACAGTATGAAACTACCAGTAAAATGTGCTTAGTCACAGTAGTGAGGAAGGTAGTAACAAGGCTAACTCTTGATTGGTTTTAGATCAAATTGGACATATCTAGGCATCAACACACCATCCTGTCATTGATTCATTTTCTGGAACAGCATGATATGGAGGGTTTTATTCTTTAGGTATCTGATACTGGCTCAGTTAATACAATTTGATAAAAATTCTAGCTCTCAGTTGCAGCATTGCTCTCTGTCGAATGAATAAATTTCTTAACATCTGGTGAAATGAAAGCAGTTCTGGATTGTGGACTCGGTCTTTTTCACATTTTGTACCAACCTTGAAGCATGATTAAAGAATTTAAACACAGCTGCGTGGAACTGAACGTGAGGTTATGGAAAATTGATTTGGACATGCTCCTTTGTTCTAGCGGAGAAGCTACTCATACTCATGAATACCATGAGTCCAACCAGATCATCTGACTGGAGTTCTCTATGTCTCATCATGGCCACAAAGATATGCCACAGGTTCAATGCTAATTGACCTCAAACCTGTCTGAGTTGGCAAATTGTGCTCGATTAGGGGCAATCATCCTTGATGTACAGTGGGGGAAAAAAACATTTGATCCTCTGCTGATTTTGTACGTTTGCCCACTGACAAAGAAATGATCAGTGTATAATTTTAATGGTAGGTGTATTTTTTGTGGAATGGGCCACAAGACCATCGCCAAGCAGCTTGGTGAGAAGGTGACAACAGTTGGTGCGATTATTCTCAAATGGAAGAAACTGTCAGTCTCCCTCGGTCTGGGGCTCCATGCAAGATCTCACCTCATGGAGTTTCAATGATTATGAGAACGGTGAGGAATCAGCCCAGACCTACACGGGAGGATCTTGTTAATGATCTGCTGGGACCATAGTCACCAAGAAAACAATTGGTAAAACACTACGCCGTGAAGGACTGAAATCCTGCAGTGCCTGCAAGGTCCCCTGCTCAAGAAAGCACATGTACAGGCCTGTCTGAAGTTTGCCTGAACGATTCAGAGGAGAACTGGGTGGAAGTGTTGTGGTCAGGTGTGGTCAGATCTCTTTGGAATCAACTCAACTCGCTGTGAGTATGTACCATCAAATCTTGGGTGAGAACCTCCTTCCCTCAGCCAGGGCATTGAAAATGACCTTAATGACTTGGAGAGGATCTACAAAGAGGAGTGGGACAAAATCCCTCCTGAGATGTGTGCAAACCTGGTGGCCAACTATAAGAAACCTCTGACCTCTGTTATTGCCAACAAGGGTTTTGCCACCAAGTAGTAAGTCGAAGGGGTCAAATACTTATTTCCCTCATTAAAATGCAAATCAATTTATAACTTTTTTGAAATGCGTTTTTCTGGATTTTTTTGTTGTTATTCTGTCTCTCACTGTTAAAATACACCTACCATTAAAATTATACACCGATCATTTCTTTGTCAGTGGGCAAACGTACAAAATCAGCAGGGGATCAAATACTTCCCCCCCCCACTGTATATCAACTGCATATGTCTCACAGATGTCGCCACTCTCAAAGACATCAACCTTCTGCAATGTGAGAGATGATTTGATTGAGAAATGCAGGGATGGATGAAGCTCATCCTGTTAACAGGGTAAAGAGAATTCATTAAAATTTCTCCCCGAAACCTCTTTTACCAAACATGGGTGCCAAATATACCCAAGCTTGAGTGCCCTTGTAATTACTGCTGAATAATCTATATGTCAAGGTCAGGGTAGCGAAGCATAATCAATTAAGAGTAATTGGCCAGCTGTTTTTGTTTAATTGGGGGTAATTTTAGAGTCATTTGTTGCCAACACCTACATAGCCTCAAGACCCTCAAAAAGTCCCGTAATTGGCCAATTGACGGAACGAATCGATGCGGCCCATGTGCTACCACTCTGAGCTAATAGTGCTATCATGAGGATTCACAGCGAAGAACCATCTGGACGTTTCAGGATCAAATTCTTGACCAGAGACATTTTAGTTTGAACTTTGGCCTCTGTGAAAGATGACTCATTTCAATTAGAAGACTGAACATCCAAGGTTTTGCTTTAATCTATTGAAATGACTGTCCTGAGTCTGGGAATCTGGTTTTTTAGAATTCCCAGTCATGAGACCATGATTCAGAGCTGCATAATGAAGAGAAACAGATAAAAAAAAATAGGGAATGGACATTGTGCTACATTTATCAATCTGCGTGTAAATGTTTTCACCAAACTGAACTAAAAGTCCCCAAAGTAAGGTTTTCTTTGTACTCACATGCTGTATGTATGTTGAAAAATGCCAACCAGCCATAAATCACCAAGCATGTTCACGTCTCAGGAGTGAAACCTACGTTACAACCATTTTGACTCATTTTCGTGATTTCCTGTGTAAATGTTCCTAGCACCAGTAAATTTCTTCATATCCAGTTTAATAATTGAGACCAGTTATGTGTAATTTTAACCTAAAATGGAACTGTGTACATTTTTTTGCGGTTAAAACTTTCCTCCTCACTTCCTAAACCTTGTCCCAGGTCTCCATGCTCTTGTATAACACGTGGTAATCGACATCCAACTTCTGTGAATCCATGTTTTATAGACTCAAAGGCAAGGCAAAGCTCATTAGTAGGGCTTAGGTTGAATATTAGACGGTTATTTCTTCCTCCACTGAGACTGTAAAAAAAGAAGAAATTGAGATGACTCTCCATGTACTGAGTAATTTATGTTGATCAGGTCAGCGTGGACTCTTCACTTGTTTCACATCTCTTCAAGTCTGAAATAATAAGCAGCTCACCCACATATGCATCTCTGAGTTCTCTTTTTGAAGAAATAAATAAATAAAAAATACTCACAAACCTTTAGCGCCCGAGGAGTTCAATTCACACCATGTACAAATCAATAGCATTTCACTTGCGTATCAAAGCGATTTGAAAGTCCTCCTGCCTGGTAGGACTGAAAATATTAGCGCCGTCAGAGAGAGATTTTAATTGCAAACATCTGCTGAGGTGTTTCGCGCCGAGCCGGCTTATGTCAACAAAGAACATGGTGGAAATATTCTCAGACAACAATGGTGTAATTAAATCAGACAGATGTTACCACAGCTCAATTTGTAGCAGGAGACGACTTGATTTTTTTTTTTTTAGGGGGGGCTTGACTTGTATACTTACATCATCTATACTTACAATGAATACATCAATCAGAATGAAAAGAATGCCAGAGTCATGATGGTTTAAATTAAGCTGCTGGTTTGTTTATATTTTAAAAACCAATATAAAAATAAATATCACAGGACTGTAAAAAGCAGTCCTGCCATCTCTAGTTCAGACCGATTATGAACTGGAGTGATGTAGCTGAGGTTGAGGAACTGCCAGAGCCACAATTCACACACCATAACAATAAAAGCTTCTGGTCTAGGCCACGTCCAATTTGGGGTACAGATACAGATAGTGTCACTGTGTTACACCACTAGTACAGATGCTATTGTGAAACTCCATAGACAGAGGTAGCCTTTGCATGTTCTCCCCGTGCTTTGGAGATTCCTCCGGGTACTCCGGTTTCCTCCCCCAGTCCAAAGACATGCATTGCAGGCTGACTGGCATTTCCAAATTGTCCGTAATGTGTGAATGGGTGTGTGAGTGTGTGTGTGATTGTGCCCTGCAAAGTGTTGGCACCCAGTCCAGGGTGTCCCCCACCTTGTGCCCCAAGTCCCCGGGATAGACTCCAGGCTCCCTACGGCCCTGTGTAGGAAAAGCGGTCCAGAAAATGGATGGATGGATAAAACATTCCAGTATCAGAAGCACCAATACCAAATACTTCCATAACCTTTTTTTTTGAAAATTGAAAAATGAAAATCCATAAAAATTATGGATTATGCTGGGGGGTTTTTCCCCTTCCGTTGCTCTTATTACATTTTCTAACAGGATTACTGGGATAACCCCAAAGAGATATCAGTTAGCCTGTAAAACCGATATGTTAACATGTCCCACAATATCCCTAAAATACATCGTTTCCATTTGTATAATGGGAACCAGCTGCTGGTCCAGATGCGATATCTGGCACAAAGCGCAACACACACACACACACACACACACTTACACAGACGTACACGTGACCCAGATCCAGCTCGAAGTCTTCGCCACAGTGGACTGGTGTGATGGAGTGTCTGTGCAAAACTCAAATCAGATCAAACTCCTCGGGGGACGGAGCTGCAGAGCTGTACTCCTCCGGTACCCGGTGTAGCCCAAGGGAAGGTGGGGGAGAGGATGGAGATGGGAGGGTGGTGTGTGTGTGTGTGGGGGTGTACGACGCCCTCATGCTGGGCCGCTGTTGTCACGGTGTGGCCTTCGGGGAGAATGCTAATAGTGGCCTTTGCTCAAAGAGCCTTGGGAGACCAGCGTTTGTGAGTCTTGCACTCTTCCTGCCTCCTGATGGGCTTTTTGTTCAGCTTTCAGTCGAAAAAGCTAAAGAATTCTTCTGTTAAACCGGGACACTGCTCGCTGTAGGAGAACACATCGTCACCACATCAACAAAGCCTGTTTTAAAATATCAAAAGTCGTCATTATGACTATGGTGTCGACATAATACTCACCTGCACAAGAAAGTCAAAGTTAAGAAAATTAAGAAAAGACGCTTAAGGTTAGGATTATTTTCATAAAGTAACCCTGTAGTAACTTGTGATTTTTGAAAGAAAAAAAAAGATTTTCCCACTTTTAAATAAATTACTGAAACAAATTTAAAGGCTCAGATACTAAAATTTCTGTGGAAAAAATTCTGTGAGCTAGTGGGCTAGCAGGAAGACAGTTAGCTAGCTAGTAATGTCTGTGATTGTGGTTCTTACAGTAACATTATCATTGAGCAAACATGTCAAAATACTAAACAAATCATAAAAGAAAAAAAAAACAAAAAACAAATCAAGGCTCAGACATTAAATGCCAGTGTCAAATGTGAGCTGGAGGTGTAGCAAACAGGCTAGCAGGCAGTTAGCTAGCTAGTATTGTTTGTTATAAACAAAATTATGGTTGTTATGGTTATATTTTGACAGGCTTGTCTAGTATTAAATAAACCACTGAAAAAAACAACGATGCACATTGAGACTGAAAAAATCAATTCTGTGACATAGCAATGTTTTAGATAAGGAGAAGCAAGCTAGCAGGCTAGCAAACAGGTTAGCAGGCAGTTACAGGCTAGCTAGTAACATTTGCAGTTGTGGTTATTATGGTATTATTGTATTGTCACATGTTTGCCCAATACTAAACAAATCCGAAATAAATGTAAAAAAAAATAAATAAACAAAAATAAATAAATAAAAAAATAAATAAAGTAAATCAAGCCTGAGATACTAAAATGCCTTTGAGAAATGAAGCTAGCAGGTTAGCAAACAAGATGGCCGGCAGTTAGCTAGCTAGTAATGTTTACGATTGTGGTTCGTATGGTACTGTTGTATTTTGACATGTTTCCCAATCCTAAATAAATCATAAATAAAAAATCATGTAAAACAAGTATCAGATATTAAAATGGCTGTGATAAAAGCAAGCTAACAGGCTAGCAAACAAGCTAGCTAGTAATGTTTAATATAAACAAAATCATGGTTATAGTAATGTTATATTTTGACAGGTTTGTCTAATGTTATATATTACTGAGAATACAATGATGTACATCAATACTGAAACTGATATCCTGTGACAAATGTGGGCTAGCTTACTAGCGGGCTAGCAGCTAGTACTGTTTAAGATCAACAAAATTATGTTGTTTTTTAAAAATATTTTTTACCGGTTATCATCAGGTTATAATCACTGAGAATATGTCGGTATAAACTGAGACTAAAAGTGAAATCGTGTGACAAATGTGGGCTAGTTTACTAGGAGATAGCTAGCCGACTGGCTAAGGTTAGCTAATGTTAGTGATGTTCGGCTAGTGGATGTGGCAGAACAAAACTGACTGGTGTACAATGGTTACAAACTGTATATGTGTTTATTTTCATAGATAATGACATTTTTATGGGTGTAAAAGATGTTTCAAGGCAGTTTTAAATGTGTTCTTTAACTTTTTTTTATCGCTTTATATGAGGATTAGAACACTTCGGGATGTGCTGTAATTGGAAAATAATCAATTTCAGGGTAGTAAGAGTGACTCCGCTTCATCACACCACCTTGTCGTTGATTAATTTCCGATTCTAGCATGCCTTGTTACGATTTATTCCTTACTTACTGTATGCACTGTACATAAGAAAGACAGTTGGTTTTACTCCATGTTTACAGTCCGCATCCATCTTTTCCACGTCTAGTTTTATGAACGAAGCTCTGTCACACTAAAGCTCGCTTCACTCCAATAAAAGAGCTGCGAACGGCCTATTATCCGTGAAGAATATGGTAATATCGTTATATTTACTCCCAGCCCGCTTCTGATTATCCCAAATGGGTCTGTAAATTCCGATTACTAGATGGAAGTTAAACGCTGGTGGTGAGTTTCTTTAGAGTGCCTGAGATGTAGCGAGCTCTGCACGGAGAATCCGTTCACTGATTAAAGTCGCCAGCTAATCGATGCTAAATCCGTAAGGTAATGGTCAGAGGTAATTCACAGTGAGGCCATTTCAGGCGTTTAATGGCCATGTCTCCGGGTGCGAGAGCAGGATCATGGGAAGATAAATTCAGCCTCGCTCTGAGCTTCCATTGACCTGCTGAGGTGTACTGTCCAGGCCACTGTGTTCTCTTAAAAAAAAACAAAAAAACAGATCGAACCTAAGGAATGGATCAAAACGGAGGGGGCGGGTGGGGCGGACTTGTCATCAAAACGAGGACAAGTTGCCATGTGGGTAATAAGGTGTGGCTGTAACAGGAGGAAGGAAAAACACCAAGAGAGGAAAAGTGTCAGAGAGGCGGCGTCTGGAAAGCAGCGAGAGCTTGTTTCCTAGTGAATGAGCTGTCGGATATGGAAGTGAATTAGGCTAAATTGGAGTCTTAGAGACACAGACGCTCCCCGATGAGCAAGGAAAGGAGAGGAAAGGAGAAAGGGAGAGGAGATGAGAGGAGAGAAGGGAGGGAGAGGAGCGCAGGAGTTAAAAAAATCTTGAAAAGAGAGGAGGAGAAGGAGGGAAACAGAGTGAGAGTAAGAGAGTGAGGCTTGTGGAAAGGTTGGTCACCAACAGTAACGGCGTCCTGCCGTGACACTAATGACTCCGAGTCTGCTGAGAGACACAGTAATTACAGTCTGCCTGTACCACTCCTCTGTTCTATCTCTCTATCTCTCCTCTATCTATCTATATATCCTAATATATAATATACTGTATATCAAACTGTCTGTTTATTTGTCTATCTATCTATCTATCTATCTGTCTATCTATTATATATCCTAATATATAATACAGTGATTGAAAAAAGTATTTGATCCCCTGCTGATTTTGCACGTTTGCCCACTGACAAAGAAATGATCAGTCTATAATTTTAATGGTAGGTGTATTTTAACAGTGAGAGACAGAATAACAACAAAAAAAATCCAGAAAAACGCATTTCAAAAAAGTTATAAATTGATTTGCATTTTAATGAGGGAAATAAGTATTTGACCCCCTATCAATCAGCAAGATTTCTGACTCCCAGGTGTCTTTTACACAGGTAACGAGCTGAGATTAGACTCTCTTAAAGGGAGAGCTCCTAATCTCAGTTCGTTACCTGTATAAAAGACACCTGTCCACAGAAGCAATCAATCAATCAGATTCCAAACTCTCCACCATGGCCAAGACCAAAGAGCTGTCCAAGGATGTCAGGGACAAGACTGTAGACCTACACAAGGCTGGAATGGGCTACAAGACCATCTCCAAGCAGCTTGGAGAGAAGGTGACAACAGTTGGTGCGATTATTCACAAATGGAAGAAACTGTCAGTCTCCCTCGGTCTGGGGCTCCATGCAAGATCTCACCTCGTGGAGTTTCAATGATCATGAGAACGGTGAGGAATCGGCCCAGAACTACACGGGAGGATCTTGTTAATGATCTCAAGGCAGCTGGGACCATAGTCACCAAGAAAACAATTGGTAACACACTACGCCATGAAGGACTGAAATCCTGCAGCACCCGCAAGGTCCCCCTGCTCAAGAAAGCACATGTACAGGCCCGTCTGAAGTTTGCCTGAATGATTCAGAGGAGAACTGGGTGAAAGTGTCGTGGTCAGGTGTGGTCAGATCTCTTTGACATCAACTCAACTCGCCGTGTTTGGAGGAGGAGGAATGCTGCCTATGACCCCAAGTCATAACACCATCCCCACTGTCAAACATGGAGGTGGGAACATTATG
>CM042571.1:1900000-1970000 GCA_023630585.1 Cranoglanis bouderius
GCCGTGAAATTAACAGTAAATCATACGGTAAAAATAAACCTTGACCCACCGACAGCTCCTGGGAGTTTAAAGGGTTAACGACTAAACACGTCCGATGTCTGAATTCTCTCCATTTTGTTGTTCGGTCTCAGACACCGAGCCGCAACTAAACACAAAACGACTCGAGCGGCCTGCAGTGATGTTGATTTTTCCGAATGTCATCAAGCTGTGAGATTTCGCTCTGCTGTCTGTTTTTCCCTTTTCTCTGTACTTTTTCCTCTCATCTCTCGCTCTAGTGTTGGGTTCATCTGTGATAGATTTAATTATTGTTCCCACGATAAATCTAGCATCACACGCCAGATGTTTCCTGTGAACGGGGACGGCATCAGGACACACTGCACTGAAAGCGAAAAAAAATAATAATGATAATAATTTTTTTTTTTTTTAAAAAGGATGGATCATGTTTTCTGACATTATCTCAAACCTGGATTTTATACAGTGATACACAGGTTACGCATAAACGCTTAAACACACAAACACACAAACACTCGCTTAGTACCTTTCTATTCACATTACGTGCGTGTCGGACCTAATATTTTGTACGGAGTGACGTGTTAATTGCGATCCAGTGAAAGCGCCGTGTGCTTAACCTTCGACACGCTGAATCGACAGCATCCTGCTGAATCATGAGCGCGGAAATCACATGACTAATCGAAACATTTAATAGGAAATGAACATAACATTTCATAAAAACTGGACCCAGAACACAACTGCTGCATGACCTTGAAATGAAAGGGCGTATGCGCTTTATCTTCCTCCATTTTATCTGGAGACGGAGCAATCAAAAGGAATCCGTTGTTCGATTTGTGACAAGGATGCCTGAAGAAGCGAGACCATCATAAATTTAATAATGAATGCAGTCCAATTCTCAGCACCTAATGTAAGGTTGCGTCAATAACCTTTTTTTTTTTCTTCATGATTTCATTTTTACAGGTTTTTCAATACTCGAGACACCGATACTGAAATATGTAACTTACTAAGTATTGATCAATCAGGGACATCTTTATAACGTTATTAAGCGAGTTAATTCCATGCGAAGTGCGTGAGCTAGCTACATCAGTTAGCTTGGATCGAGTGTGGAGAAGCAAAGTACGACGTAAAGTACGTTTATGTTTATGTTAGTGTCTGAGCGTTGAGGACATCATACCGGGTACGCGCTGTTGTTTTCACTCACCTAGCGTTGACTGTAGACGTTTTAGCTACATTGTAGCTACTCATCTTCATATTTCATATTAAATATTCATATTTCACGATACTTATTAGTCGTAAAATACATCCAGGTTGCTGTCATTCCGTGTCCTCTGATTACTGACATGACAACATAAACACTAGACTTGCGTTACACAGTATAACGTGGTATAGTATAGTATAGTATAATGGTCTTCTTACAAGTACGAGTAAATAAGCATATCCGATATCCGATATCCGATACCAGTATCGGTATCAGTGCGTCCCTGATCTAATCATATCCCACAACGTGACCGATTTCCATTCCGTCGGTTGTCTATATTCGCGGCTAATTATCACGTCTAAGCTTCTCGCAATCACACCAATCAACCGAGCCGGTTAAAAACAAAGCCGTGCTCTAAACCCGCTGAGTGAAATATAACAACATATACTGTATAACGACAAACAACAACATCAACAACAACAACGGAGAAGCTGCATATTCCTGGAAGCAAGAAGCCGAAAGGTGCAAATGAGCACTCTTTTCCGCCGACGAAATGGAGCAAGAGGGAAGCTCCGACGACTTATTAATGCAAACATCTCATCTCGCGAGGTGTTTTAAATGTCACAGTCAATTTGCAGCCCGGGCGTGAGGCGGAATTTATTCCATCCTGGCGACCCCGTAGACCCGCCGGCCCCTCCCTCGGCAGAGTTTTCCGCCTCCCTTTCTGTCTCCGGCTAACTACACGAGACAGCTGACATATGCTCGACAGCCCACACCTGCCTGCGTGAGCGCTGTAAACGCAGCCGTGCTGTGGTCCGAGACGTGCAGGCTCTGCTGCTCGAGTGATCCGCTCCACATCTTTCTGTCCTAAAATTTCAGACAGGATCGCCCCTTCGTTTCGGAGGCCGTGAGGGAAAATGGGCACTTACTTGACAGATGTTGGACGTGGTGTGAGTGTCATGGGTGATGGCACAATGTGCATCCAAAGTGACTAGGACAGGAGTGAACTGAGGGAGGGGGGATGATACTGTCTCTGTCTCTGTCTCTCTCGCTCTCTCTCTCTCTCTGTCTGCTTTATTTATCACATAGAAATCAGTTGCTAATTTGTCCAAAAGGTGGAAGGAGTTATAGTTGAAAGCAGACATCCATACATCCATTTTCCGTGCCGCTTGTCCTACACAGGGTTGTGGGGAGCCTGGAGCCTATCCCAGGGAACTCGGGGCACAGAACGAGGAACACCCCGTTTCAGGGCACAATTGCACACACATTACAGACAATTTGGAAATGGCAGCCAGCCTACAGCGCATGTCTTTGGATTGGGAGAGGAAACCAGAGTACCCGGAGGAAACCCCCGAAGCACGGGGAGAACGTGCAAACTCCGCGCACACAGGGCGGAGGCGGGATTCGAACCCCCATCTCCGAGGGTACAAGGCAGACGTGCTCACCACTAAACCACCGTGCCCCCGAAAGTGGACATTTTGTTTCCTTTTCAAACAAAATGGTGGCTTTTTGACTTAAACTGTGACTTTACAAAAAAAATTCATTAGAAAGAAAATTTTAAAAAATGAATATTTTTACATGATAGCAAAATTCAAGGCTTAAACTGACCACCTGACTTTGTAACTTATTATAATATTGTTAATTAATACCACGACAGCAGGTCCTGAAGTGTTTCATTCCTCTTATACAACACCAATTTCCCAACTATTACAATTTCTTATTTGTTATAAAATGACACGTCATACTTTTTTAATCCATTCATAGTTATATTTAATGTTGTGCATCATCTGTGAAACAAGTTAGTTCCTGTTCTCTCTTACGTTATAGCAGCTATAAACCATCGTTCCTTCACCTGCCTCTTTTTCGTGAAGTTAATAAGACAAAAAATAAATAAATAAATAAATAGCTTGTCATGATATGGTGATGTTTGTTTAATATTTACGGAAGGAGTCTCCAGTGTCAGGGCTTTCTAACAGGAACTGTCTTGTTTCGACAAGGTTAAATGTAATAATGAATGGATAAATGTACGATAAAAGTAATATAAGAGGAATAAAAGAGGCTGTTTTATTCCGTCACTACTACCAGCCAGTTCGGACATTTCGTTTCATTTCGCGTGATCATTAAGCGAACAAGTCCGACATGTAAGAGCACAACGTGTTACCTTTTGAACACAAAAGAGCTCCATCCCAAAAATTAAACAAGTGTTTTGTGCAAATGAGATATTCAAATATATTTCAATTTTTATACCAGGATGGATTTCTCACACTTTTTTTTTTTCCTTCTGAGTTTTAAATAATGTATAAATGAATCATTATTATCAGCAGAGCAATGTGCCACTGGATCATTAAGCCTGAAGAACACCAGGTAACGGTTTGTGCTAATATAAATAACAAAATTCACATCCGTTTTTATGAGGCATGATAACTATCGAGAGCGTGGAAACGAGCATTGTCGCTGCCTTAATCGTGCCTCAGCAAATCATTAATTTGGGTCTAATTAGAGAATAATGTTCCGTATGAATATGTAACAGTAGTCATATGTTGCAATATTCATGTAGTGTGCAAATATTACCCAAGGCTGAACAGATTGAATAGCTGCGACACACACCGCACACAGCGCTAACAGTGCTAACATTCGCTTCTGTTGAGAACGACACAACATGATAGACTGCAGACGAGAAGAGGAAAACGCAGCTCCATCAGCGCGCTGTTTAGTGTCTCGTTCCCTCGAGGTTTGAAGTAGAGTCTTCAGGATGCTTTACGGAAAACTCACGCCCATTTCACGAGTGATCAGAATTTTGTATTTTTATACGTGGTCACGTGAACAACAAAAGACGTGAAAAGAATTATTGATGTGAGAATCACATTGAGAAGTGCGCATCGCATGCACAAATCACGAGAGAATAAATGAATCATACGTACAGACATGAATCATACGAAAAGAAATGAATCACACAAATATCACATAAAAATAAATGAGTCGTATGTAAAGAAATGAGTCATTTGTAAAGAAATGAGTCATATGTAAAGAAATGAATCACACAAAAATCTGTGAAAATAAATTAATCATATGTAAATAAATGAATCATATGAAAAGAAATGAATCACATACAAAAATCATGTGACAATTAATGAGTCATATTTAAAGAAATGAATCATATCTAAAGAATTAAATCATATGAAATAAATGAATCGTGTGAAAATCACTTATGAAAACAAATGAATCATATGTGAAGTAACAAATAATATGAAAACAAATGAATCATGTGTAAAACATACGAAAATAAATGAATCATTTGAAAAGAACAAAAATGAATCACGTAAAGAAATGAATCATATAAAAGTAAATGCATCGTGCAAAAATCACGTGACTAAATGATCATGAATAAATCACATGTAAAGATAAATGAATTATATGTGAATCATATCATATGTGAATCATATGAAGATAAATGAATCACGTAAATATCATATATGAAAATAAATGAATCATACTGTATGTACAACAAAATAAATGACTCGTGTGAAAAATGTCTGAAACATCATAAGTGAAGTATGTAAAAATGTGCGTACGTGTAAATTTCACATGTGAATCATCTGAATCATCGCATATGACTCTTCTGTAAGGGATTTACTTTGAAATTATGAGCCTCTTAACCGAGTTAAATATGACAGCGGCTGGAGTTCGTAGGCCGCCTGTGTAACAGCGTAGATAAGTGGAGGTTGGGAGGATGTTGTGTTTACGATGTCCGGGTGTCAGACGCCGCATTGTTCCGAGCTTTTATCAGCCCCTGATGTGATCCCTCTGGCGAGAGAAGGCACACAATCACAGAGCACTGACAGTTCAATTTCACACTTCATTATTGGGCCTCCGAGTCACTCAAAGAGGCGCCATTGTTTTGGTTCTGTACTGTGATGCTGTTCATTTCTCCTCTGTAAATTGGTCTGGAGCGCAATATTATCCAGCGGCCTTTGAAGAGCCTCCTACAGAAACAGAGAAGTCGTGCTTTCATTTAGGGTGCAGGCGAACACCTTAACGATATCCATACAGGCTGAGATGAACTCATCCCGGAAATATCACGGATTGAATATCTAATTCAATACCGGATCAATACGGAGGCAACAGATTGCAAACTTCATCATGCTTTACCCGAAAAAAACAAAAAAACAACCGAATGTGGTAGAAGTAGCGATACTCTTTATACTCAATTAAATGTGAAATGTAAAAATAAACGAATTATATTAAAAAGAATCATCTGAAAAATAAACGAATCATCTTTTTAAAAATCACGTGAAAACCGAAATCTGATCATCTGAAAACACGTGAAACACTTACGAAAAATGTGTTAAACGTCAAACAGGAAGTTTCACGTTCGAAATATCTGAACCTTTATTTCATCGGCGTCCAACAGCAGGGATTATCAGCGAGTGTGAAGTTTAGCTAGCTAGCACAGAAGCGTATATTCTGACTCGACCGACCACGATGAACAAACAGGTCAGCAAAAGTTTTTCAACATTTTGTACGTTAGCGATATTCGTTATCCGGAGGCGTAACGTTGGATTTCTTCACTACGTTATTAGCTATCATTAGCTAACGATATTGAATTCGTAATGCTAGTGTACTTCGTAAGACGTAGCCAAATGTTGTGTTAGCTAGGAATATTTTGTAGCTCGGTAGTTTGTCTTTTATATCTGATGAGGCTCTTATGCAGTTGCCCCACCCTAGACTGCCGCACCAATAAAGTCACCGGGACTAAGCTGGCCGGTGTGAAAGATCCGGCTCCGCCCCTGAGGTTAGATTTGTTAGGAAATCAGACTCGTGTCCTGCTCGTTTCAGTTTGAGACTAAAACGAACATCAATCCAGATTCTGTCCTTATCTAAAAACACGTCTCCTCGGACACGTGTAATTACAGCCCTCTCTCATCAGAGCTTCTTTTTGAAGTCCCTTCAAAGTCCGAGCTTCACTTGGGATGCTGTCGGTGGTATTCCGGAGTAAACAGACGGCGGGACGGACGATAACACGCTCGCGGGTCGGACAGGCCTCTTCAAGGAATCGAGCGTGACACTTCAAACATCCGCACTCCGATATTTGTCTCCATCGTGGCAGAAGTTATTGATTTATTAGCGAGCAGGATATCCGCTGTAGTTAGACGTGAAGTGCTTCGGGTCAGTTTTGAGCCGCTCTGATCACATTCCCGGAGTTGCTCTTGACAGATCCGCTCCCTCCACGCGTTCGAATTCAGACGAGTTGATTCCAATTATTTGTTTGTTTTTTTGTTTTTTTTTATAACTCTTCTTGCTTTTCACCTTCAGAACTCCTCGGATCAAAAATCGATCACCGACATGAATCGGCAGGGCTGTGGCTTAAAATGCACGCTCTCCACCGATGCTGATTGGACGTGCTGAATGAGCTCGGGTAGCGCTGACCCCCCTGCCTCCTGACAGCACATCACAGAGCATGTGCTTCAGCGCTGAGCTGCACTGATTTCCTGCCAAAAGCAAGTCAACCAAGTCAGCAGAAACCACTGAAAAAATATCATAAAGTTATGAAGTTAACTTCGGCCTGCGAGGAATAGACCGAGCTCGTGTATGCGGCGGCCGGTGAAGCTGCCCGCATGCGGCGTGAGTTCAAACTCGCTGGGAGTTTGCCGCAGAGGCTCTAAATGCCGGGATGTGAAGTTCGAAAACGTTGCCAGCTGCATTCTCCGTGAGCAGCTGGTGGAGGATGCTGTGGAGGAGGCAGTGTGTCAAACCCTGAACATCCTGAACGCACCGCATAAAGAGCATCACTGCAACACGGACACACACCTCACAACATCTATACACACGTCTAGTATCGATCCGTGCCCATTTGACCCGCACCATATGGTTCGCATCGTATATTCTGAGTGATCTTACACGTAGCGTTAGCGTCCGTTAGCCTGTTTAAACGGAACCCTGCGGCGTTCACACAGCAATCACACTCGAGCAAGGGACTCTAGTGAGAACGCGATTCGACTCGGAATCGACTCACCTGCAGGAAGTGAATCGAACATGAATTCTTTTGTAGCTTTTTTTTTTTTTTTTGTAGATGTGAGCTGCTAAACTGAGGCAGATCTGTGGGTTTTGTGAATTTGGACCAAAACAAGATAATAAAAGCTGATCGTGATAAACAGAGTGTTTTAAACTCCTTTATAATTGGCGAATTTTTTATTTAGCGACGTGTTCTCAGCGCTCGGGTGATTTTTGTGATTTCTACCCGCTCTTACTAAAGGTTGGCTTGACGTCTTCTGTCGCCGTATTTCTGGCTTTTTGGGGTTTAATTATGTGCAGTGTCAAAACAAGCCAAACAGCAAACAAACCAAAGGAATAATTTTCACTCCGGACTTGACAAACGGACCAGCGGTTGTGAAAGTGCCTTTAAAAACCACAAATATCTCGACTGTTAGCGTGCAGCTTAGAAAGCAGCCAAAGGAAGAAGGAAAAGTGGAAGAAAATTTTCTTCACCCAAATACTGAGTAAATGCAACAGACTAAATGATTTTATCCGTAAAAACAACTGACATACGAATCAGGAATTTCAATATCGTCTGTCTCCCTTTGTACCCGCTCAGGGACCTCTGATGAAAATGAGCTAATAGCTAACTCATTTAAGATGAAATGTCATTTGTACTAACCATATTTTGGGTTCAGATTACATCTTTTTTTTTTTTTTTTAAATCATTTTGAAGAACTCTCTGGGTGAAATGACCTGAACATAACCTCATAACATATATATATATATATATATATATTCTAATATAATGTCTCGTGTTCACTAGAGAAACTGAGCCGAGTCCCATTTTTAGCATCTAAAATGGGTCATATTGACTCGCGCAGAACCGCGGAAGAACTCGGGTTTGGGTTACATTCGGATACGAGTCGATTCCCTGATGAGGTTTCGTCATCGCCCTTCACAACCCCCGTGTTACTCGGGGTCCGACGTTGCGTCCTCGGTCGAAGATAAGAGACAGCGCTAATGCTCAGGGGGACAAAAGAAGGACGCGCAGATCAGTGGGATGTAACTGATAGCGCTGGACGTCAGGCGTGCTGTCCTCACCCGGCCTATCGGCGCGTGGACAGGAGAGGAGACGAGGGACTCTCTCTGTTCCCTTCTTACTGGAGCTTTGCGGCGCAAGATAAATCAGCCAGCCTCGGCCTGGTAAACACTCACAGCTCTCGAGTTATCAGAGACGAATAGAAGGAAAGTTATCCTGCGAAGGAAATTCCCCTGGTGTTTAGTGAGATCAGTGCAGCACGCGCGGCTCTGAACTCGGCTAATGGGATCCTAGCTTAGGCACTCGAGGAAGAGAAGAACAAAAAGATGATGTGTTAAAAATGACACAAAGCGAGCTGATATGTGGAAGGAAATGGTTTTTACATTATCTATAGAAACTATAGAAAAAATTTGTTTTTGGATTCTGGATTCTGATTGGTCAGAAAGTGGCGATTCATTTTCTATAACTGTAGTTATAAGAGTAGTTATTAGTTATCTAGCTAGCTCGGGTATTGAAACCTTAACCGAAACTTATCTTAGCGTTATCTACCTCACCAACGCTATCATTGTATTCAACTTAGCTGACAGTTAATGTTTGTTTAGAGTTAGTTAGGTAGCTAGCTAATGATGGAGAAATGAGCAAGATGCTAGAATTAGTTAGCTAGCGAGCCAGCTCGGGTATTGAAACATTAACTGAATCTTATCTACATCACCATTATCTTATCTTAACGAACGTGCGTTTGAGTTAATGTTCAAATAGCTAATTTAGCTAGCTAATGTTATCCAAATAAATTAGATAATGATTAGTGCTAGCTAATGATGGAGAAATCAGCTTGCTGTTACAATGAGTTGGTTAGCTAGCTTGGGTATTGAAACTTTTACCGAATATTAGCTGAATGTTAGCCACCAAACCAACACTAGCATGGCAATTGACTTCACTGACACGATGTCTCGGTTAATGTATCAATAACTATGTTAGCTTAGCTACATTAGGTAGTGGTTAGTGGATGGAGAAATTAGCAAGTTAGCTAGCTGTCGTATTGAAACATAACTGAAATGTTTCCGTTAGCTACAATGTTGTGTTCGCTACATCACAAAGTCTTAACTTGGCTAATACTAACTTCCAGTCAATGTTTAAATAGTTAAGTTGGCTAGCTAACGTTAGCTCTATTAGATAGTGATTACCTTTAGTTAGCTCACTAGCTAATGACAAAGACATTAGCAAGCTGTTACTATTAGTTGGTTAGCTATCTTGGGTATCGTAATATTAAATAAAATGTAGTTAGGCTAAGTTATACTACCATTGTAATAAATTGAGCTGACAGTTATTGTTTCAGAAGTTAGCTAATGTTAGAGAAATTAGACGGCGGTTAGTGTTAGTTGGTTGACTAGCTAGATAATGATTACGTAATCAGCGATCTGTTGGTTAGCTAGCTTGGGTATTGAAACATTAACTGAAACCTAATGTCAGCAACCTTACCAACATTAGCACGGTAATTAAATAGCTAAGTAAGCTAGCTAACGTTAGAGAAATTATCTAGTGGTTATTGTTAGTGAGGTTTCTACTTCAGCTAGGTAGTTAGTTAGCATGCTAGTGTTGGTGAAGTAGCTAGCATTTCAGTCAAAATAAAGGTACTTTTAAAAAAAATTCATTTTTTTCAGTATTTTATTGTGTATTAATTGGGTCTGGTTCATTTTTATTTGTTAAGCGCTAATGTTTTATTGTCTTCTTCTTCTTCTTCTATCCAGCCTGAGATTCCACATCACAGGTCTACTCAGATTAGAGTAATAAGAGATTATCTTCCCCTCTCTCGAGATAAGCGCTAATCAATTGGTTAGGAATGCAGAAACGCAGGACAAAAGGTCGATCTCGCCGGAGAATACGGCGAGATTGTAACGGGAGGCACATCTGCAGAAGACAGGCATCGTTCATAAGGAAGAGGAGGAAGAGGAGGAAGAGGAGGACGAGCGAATTGGGAAAATCACGTGTGCTACATTTCTGCAGAAACACACTGTACGTGGGATCATAAGAATTGTCCCGGCGCTGCTTTGGCGCCGATGTGGATTTAGAAGCCGTTACATTTGAGGCCCGACGGAGAAGATTGAAACATGTTCCCTCCTAATGAGTTCTCTAGGATTACGGTCTAATCCGGACCGCAGATTTGACTTAACAGATCCGGCGCCGAGTGTATCGGCCTCGCAGACACGCTAACAAGCCGATCGCACGACAGACAGCTAGCAGAGTGTAAGGCTGATTACCGGAAATTTCTCCTCACCCCTCAGTCGCTGCGCTCACACCAGCTGACGTGATCCGAGACGGAGAAATCGCACGTGAATGATGTGTCGTCCTGTTATAGGAAAATAATCAACAACAGAGTTACAAGTCGATTCATCTTCACATCGCAAAATGTTTTATTACTCTTATTCCACAGCGGTTCGCCAACAATGAAAATGTTCTATTTATCAAAGAACGGTCATACTTTTTATCCGTTTATAGCTACATTTAACGTTGGTTCATGTTCTCGCTTATTTCATAGCAGCTATAAACAGCTGTTCCCTCACCAGCCCGTTCTTTTTCTCTCTCTCTAGAAGCTATTATATTAAGAGAAAAAAAAATTTTTCAAAATTTGCAATGCAATTTTTTTTTTTTTTTGGTATTTTTTTGTGCTTTTTTTTTGCGGAAAACTACTTGAATCGCCAAAATCGCAGTTGCACGAAATAGTTTCGCAGTGATGTTTGTTGGTAAATGAGACCTTTTAGCTGTACTCGTGTTCGATGGCGCGTCTCGTCCCAAATCTGCGGAAAATCTGCGGAAAATCTGAAAAATCGCGAGCTCCTCCGAATATTTCGGAGTTTCCTTGATTTTGCGTTCATTTCTGCGACCGCAAAATCCTGGAGGGACCGGACTGACTGTTACAAAGCCTTGACACCGGAGACTCCTTCCAAGAATGTTATACTGCATCAACAATTCTACATTTTATTTTAGCTGTTACTATAGAAACGGTAACGTATTCAGACGAGCACATGAATATAAGGTATAGCTCTACTGTCAGAGCTGCTGTTATAGAAAATTGATCGGCCTTCCGACTAATCAGGATCCAATATGAGCGCTGAGGTCACTGTACTTGAGGTAATTGTTGCTAATGCTAGAAACCTCTTGGCTCTGTCAGGGGAGGCGGCGATACGGCAGTGATAAAGTTAGATCTAAACTTGTTTTAAAGCCGAAGCCGAGGCCGTATCGCTCTGTGTAATGGTGTTACCCCGGCTGTTTGTCTGCTGGGAGAGAGATTCGGCCGCCATTGGATATGCCGAGGCGAAAAAAACTGCAGGGTCGACTGCACTCTACGGCCAAAGGTTGCACCAAAGTTAATTACTGTGCACCGAACTTATTTTGTCCCCCTCATGGGATTTCCTAAGCTTGAAAATAAAGCAGTGACTCGTGAATTTGTGGCTTTTCCTCCTCCCGTATGTGTGTTATTTTTCCTTTTTCCACACAATCTCGGCCCACAATAAACGAGTGCGTCTATAGGCTTCAGTCTCTGCCTCCTCTTTCCCATTTCTAATCCGGCCATTTTATTTTACCTGCAGAGGGTTTTTTTTTTTTTTTCTCTCTTTCTTTCCGGTCTCCCCTTCCTTCCCTCCCCTGCCGCTATATAATTATTTTCCTTTTGTCTGAAGTAAAAGCTCTGTGGGTCATTACCTTCCTCTTCCACCTTAACTCAGCCGTGGTCCTTAAAAAAAAAGCTCGGAGAGACATTGGAGTGGGCTTTGAAAGAAAGAAAAAAAAAAGAGAGGATTAAGTTTGGTAGTTTTTGTAAATCATTGACACCTGAAAGGGACTTTTAATCAGTCCACACTCCCGGCTAAAGAATTTTCTCATTTTTGCAGCGCTAATTTAGAGCCGGATTTAAGCGTACCTCCGGGATTAATCAACCCGCCGGCCTTGGAGGATTCTTTATATAAAAAAATTTTAAAAACACGCTTAAGCGTGCCCATCAGAGAAACGGAAGCACATGAGTGTGAAAAGTGATTTTCCTGAGGGACGGGATACAAATATCCTTATTTGCATTTAGAAAATCCATCAACTTTATGAAATGTTTAGCGAGCGGCGCGGCGCTCGCACAGTTTCGCTTTTAATAGGGACGACGGCTTAAGCGCCGTATTACATCTTTCTTCTCCTCTTGAAATTGTCACTCCGTAATCCCTTCAGCGAGGAGTAATGCGGCGAGATTACAGACATAACCCCAGATTCTTCAGCGAGATCGTTCAAGTGGAGACGGAGACGGAGGGAGATTCACGCAGAGTTTAATCAGCGCTGTTGACGGGGATGTATCAACCTCGGGATGGTAACAGTAACTCCCCTCTATCACACCACTAATCACTGATTCATTTCCTATCACAGCGTGACACAGAGCGTTTTATTTCATACATACAATTTACTCCGATCATCCCACCTTTTGTAATAGTCGTGTACGAGTCCCTCAGTTGTCCTCGGTGTGAAAAGATGGATCTCAACATCATATAGTCGCTGCTGGGAAGGGGGTCAAATATGCAGAAGATGCTGGAAATGCAAAGAATGTGCAGGACCTGGAGGATTTTTCTGAAGAACAGTGGGCAGTTTTAACTGCTCGGGACAAACAAGGGACTCGTGAACAACCATCACAGAACATAAAAACAGTCGTTGATCATCCAGGTAACGACACGCGGTATTAACAATCAAGCGTGTGCAAACTTTTGAACTGGTCCATTTGTGTAAATTCAGTTATTACTGGGTCTTGTGGACTATACAGTACTGTATGTAAACATCTGTTATGTGGAATAGCTTATTCAGGGCAGCACTAAATAAAAAAATAAATAAATAAATAAAATTTGAATGATCTCTGTTTAATCGGCAGAAGCCCCTCAGCTGGATGAAAGTTCGAGTTGAATGGCAAATGTTTCTATTAACATCGTGAAAAGTCGATCATCTGATTTGATATCATTTATAAAATGCGTGCTGTAGCTGCTCTTCATGTTTATACGCAGTTAGGGTTAGGGGTAGGGTTAGGTTTCGGTTAGTGCTAGTTAGCTAGCTAATTAGGAAGTGGTTAGTGTTAGTTATATAGATATTAGCTTGCTATTACTATTAGCTGTTTCTTCTCATCTTGAAATTGCTGCTCCGTAATTCCTTCAGCTACAGATCCCGGTAATGCTAAAGAAGCGTTCTATTTTTATTTTATTTTTTTCTTTTTAGCGAGGAAGACGAGTGATTAGCGCGGAGTTTAATTGCTTCGGGAACACGTTATTGCGGACTTCACACATAGCACACAGCGTATTTGGGACGTGCTGGAGGTCTGAGCAGAAAAACAGCGAAGGATTTAATAATACAGAACAGACTCTGTCCATCTGGGGGAGTTCAGTGGGGGTCATTAATCCGTCTCTCGCTGTGCAGCGTGAGGCATGCCTTGAACGGACAGTAGACAAAAGGAGCTGTCTCACTCCCTCTCGCGTCTCTTTCTTTCGTCTACGTCGAGAAGGATTAGCTTGTTTTGGGAATTCACTTTATTTCACATCCTCACAAAATGTCCAAATCTAACACGAGACGGCTCATTCGAGACACAAACAAGATTGGTCCAGGATGTCCAAACCGAACGTGCTGTAAATACGTTAACTGGCCTGATAATGCACCTCAGTGCTAAATGCCTGATTTAATCTAATTCAGCCTGGAGGCTAAATGCCAAGCCAAGTCCGGTTTACAACCACTTTATGTCTCTCGTTAAAGGTAAACTCCACTCTGAAACATGTTAAATACGTTTGCATCGAAAGATCTGTGACGTGATTAGTCAATCTGCTGGTTGGTGATGTATTTTCATTGGTAGAGGTTTTGCGTCACGCCGATGTCACGTCGTCATTGCTAGCGCAGTTACAATGGAAGCGATAATCGTTCGATTTAGTCTTTAGCTCGGTAAAGGTCTGAAAAGTGTTTCTTTTCTTACTCGCTATGAACGTGAACTTTATATTAATAAGAATATAAACCAGCGTAGAAGAAGTGGAGACGTTGGTGGCACAAAGGCTGGACTGGAAGACCCAGAACGCATACGAGTTACGGCTCGGCTACTTAGCAAGCTACGAGATGACGAGCGATGGCGATGGCATTGAAGGCCGTATTAGCCTGAACGTTGAAGCTTTGGAAGCTGACCTGTCTGAGCAGAGTGTACAGACAGACGACGAGGCGAAAATGCCGGACAGACTAAAACGCTAAAGCGCCGCCGCAGCGCTCTCTTCAGCTGAAGATAAACCGAGGGCTAAAGAGGCCAAAAAGCCAACATGTTAATTATAAAGATGAACACGCAGGTCAATCAGGGAGAATTTTTCCTCCTTTTCCTCCATTTCGACACACTTTTTAACGTTCCCTCTAACCCGACACCAACATGAATCATACCGTCTCTGTGTCTCGGGGCTGTCTTTCTATTCCCCCCCCGACCCCAAACACAGGCGGTCAACAAACATGACATGACACACTCCTTTGAGAGACCCGTCTAATAAATTTCCTGCACTGGTGTAGAGTCATCGCCCCGGGTCTCTCCGAGCTGCTCCCTCGCCGAGAGTAGAAATCTCATTCTGTTTGAGGAGCCGGGTTTCGGTCCTGCCGATTTTCCACGCTCTGTTCAGCCCCGATCACGCTCGGCGCCCGTGAGACCGAGCGACGGCATGCTCGGGGAGCGGATATTTTAAAAATGCGCCTCTCGACACACTGTGTTGCAAACACATGCAAATGAGCCGCTCTCAGAAAACTCTCAAATCTCATCAAGGCGAGGCTAGAAAACGCAGCGCCCCGACTGATCCCTCGGTTCACGAGTCAAAAAAAAAGAAAAAGAAAAAAAACCCAGCCGCGTGCACGTTTGAGCAGCTTCCACATGTGTTTTTCACTGAATTAAGGAACAGATCCGGGGCTTATTATTATTCATTCGCTCCTTGACTCTGCCCCGCCGTCTCAGGCAATATGCTGGTTCTGATTTAAAGCGGATTAAAGCGTGTTGTCCTTAAGCTTTCGCGAGAATCCTCCGAAGTATACGCATTCGCCAGGGCTGATTAGCAAAAAGAAACAATAGTCATTTTTAGCACGCAGATGGCTCCTTTGCTTTCCTCAAACCGCACGCCGTACTGACATTTCCGACAGCACTTGCCATCGACAGAGGAATATTTGACATTATTTGACGCTATTTTGACGCCCCCACATCATATTTTTCTCCGTATATACTGTATGTATGACAGGATGACAGAGCATGTACATCACGTCCCCGTCCCAGCTAGCTCAGATTAGATATATAGCACTCAGAGCAATATAAACACGGAACAGCTGCCCAAGCCGTGAGATTGGCTGTTAACTCGGAACATCTGCTTTCTCTGTGTGCATCACTAGAGTAATCCGTGATAAGATAATTTATTTATTTATTTATTTATTTTTTAAAAAGACTCGCCTTTGCTTCCAGAACATGCAGCTCAACTCAGCTTGGTTAAATAAATAAATAAATAAATAGAAATCCCGACATCTATCCGGTCTATACGGATTAGCTAGATTAAAGCTAAGCGATTCCATTAAATGATCTGCACCAGAGCGATATTTTTAGATTTCCTCAGAACGTCCTTCGTGTTCTTTTTTTTTTTTTTCTTTTTTCCTTTTTCTTATGTATTTCTGCCACATTTGATTCCGCCTTCTTCTAATCAGGACGCGACGATCCGACTCTTGTCCCCCCCACCGCCGCCGCCGCCGCCGCTGCCGCCACCCATTTTTTTCCTGCAAATAAGCACTTCTTAAACGCCGTGCGCTGACTCCAGAGAGAACGTTTCTGCTTCATCAGCAGTCGGCAAGTCAGAGAAAATCACAAGCTGTGCTACAATTACATCACAAAGAATACATCCAGTGTGCTCCTTTCACTCCAGAAATATGTGCCTTTGAGCATCTCACTCACATTCCTGCTGAAACGAGCAAGACTTCGCGGCACGACATTGCATTTCTCATGGTTTATTATTATTATTATTATTTTTACGATAATATCCGACTCGTTGATGCTAACCCGATATCGAGGACGCACCGATTGGTGACTTGCCAATAAAAAATGAACAGAGACAGTATTCTCTGACATTAGTGCAGCTCACGGGTTTTTATTTATAACGCGCTCGTCCCATTGCGCGCGTTATCGTTTCTATAGTAACAGCTCGTTCAGAGGAACTCGACCCTCCACGTGTAATCGTTGATATGGCGAAATTTTCTATAAGGAGATATTTATTTAACTTTTATGGAAGGAGTCTCCAGTGTCAGACATATGTTCTCCGACATCTTCGGGACAGAGGAGTTTACTCGTTGTGCTTTCTCTGTAACATGACACAGGCTATACATTTTTTTTCGTCTTATTAACTTCAAGAAGAAGCGAAAAGGCTGGTGAGGGAACGAGGGACTTTAAATGTAACTGTACTGTAAATGACGTGTCATTCTTGAGTAAATCTAAATAAGAGGTAAGACGTGGTATAAGATGTATTCTTGTGCTCTAATGAGGGGTTTTTTTTTTAGCAAGAATTTGCAAAACATTCTTCCGGGAAAAGGTAAACTGGGCGCTAGCACATGCGAAGCGCCTATAGCATGTCCGAACACTTTGCTAAAAAAAATAAATAATGAATAATAATAATAATAATAATAATTTGCAAACTTTTTAAACAATGGATTCCTAAAATTGTTTTATTCTGTTGATACTTTTTCATTCCGTTTTTGCTACCTTGCTTAAATTGATAACTTGCTAGCCATGATTTCTGGTGATAACTGGCTAGCTGTCTAAATTAGCTTCTCCTCTGCATGTAACCCACAGAGGGATTGTTATAGTTAGAGTTTTCTATCAACCGGTATTAATAAAGCTGCTAGTGTCTAATCTAAAGCCAAGTCTGGTCTTTGTATACGTATAAAGGTGCTAAAGCTAGTGCTGGAATAGGCCTAGCCAAATCTTTTACAAAAATAAAAAATAAACGAAACATTTTGAAAATGACTTCAGTGGCTTTAAATTTATTATGTTTGTAACATTTTTAAAAAAAATTGTTTTATCAATATGATGTCTAAAAGAATCGACATGGTTGGTATTTTCATCCGCGCATTCAGCTAACATTCAACTCCCAGAGCGCGGCTAGTCAATTCAATTTAATTCAGTAAATTGAATTTTATATTGAATTTATTGAATGAACTGTGCTCAGAGTGCGTTTCTAATCTCTCACTCAGGCTGCCAGCAGCCAATCAGAAAATTGGCTCTGTTGTAGGAGATTTTTGTCAGGCATATTCGGTTTCAATCTGTAATGAGTTCTTTTAATCGTAGATTAGTCTAGATAAATATTAGCTCGGACTGCAGAATTTCAGCTTTATTTTTGAGGGAATTTACCACCACCAAATACACACACACACACATACACACACACACACAAATAGCAAATAAAAGTTGTAGAGTTCATTTCATGTGTTACATTGGCATTTGAAATCTGTTGCTGTTAACTCTCAATATCAAGTCCAAAGAGCCAAGGAAGCAAGCCATCAATAGGCTGAAAGATCACAAAACACCCACCAGAGACATGAGGAAAACATTAGGTGTTGGGCAGATCAACTATTTGGTACATACTTAAAAGAAAGAACGTACTGTACCAGTGAGCTCAGGAACACCGAAAGTCTCGGAAGACCACGTAAAACAGTTGTCAGGGGTGACAGAAGAATTCTTTCCATGGTGAAGAAAAACCCTTTCACAACAGTTGACCAGATCGAGAACGTCCTCCTGGAGGTATCAGTGTCAAAGTCAACAATCAATAGAAGACTTCACCAGAGTAAATACAGGGACATAAACCAGTGTGGTAAGCCTCAAAAACAATAAGATCAGATTAGAGTTTACAAAAGAAATAATATATCGTTAAAAAACTGAACAGTTCTGAAGGGTACCACCTGTTCCTCCACAGCTTCCCTTCTATTTAAAGATGATGTGACTGCTGACAAAAGCATATATAAGCGATATTATCTGCCCAGATTCAGCTAAATGCTTCAAAACCCTTTGGACGATGCTTCACGGTGCAGATGGACAATGATGACCCGAAGCTTACTTCAAAAACAACCAAAGACTTTTTTTTTTTTAAGGCAAAGAAGTGGATGGCCAAGTATAATGGCCAAGTCAATCACCTGAGCTGAATCCAACTGAACTACATTTCACTTGAAGGTAAAACTGAAGACAAAAGGCCTGGCAGAGCATCACCAGGGAAGAAACCCAGCGTCTGGTGATGTCTGCTGGGTCTAGACTTAGGGAGGGGGTTGTAGCCATCTAAAATAACAATAACTTTGTCAACGTCCAAATATTTTTGGACCTGACTGTATACACAGTTACATAACCCTAAAACGCGCAGTCTTCCTGAAAAGGAGCTTATATCTCACACTGCGTCCAGCTGCCTTGCTGTAAACACACTCCACTGATGATTCTTGGCCAGGCCAAAAGGAATTTCACTACCTCGGAGGAATGCGTAGAAATCAGCAGGACTTTCTTTGTTGAAAATGAACCAGGGCTCATGTCGTGTCAGCCTGAAGGCTTTTGAATGAAGCGCAGGATCGTGAAGATGCAGACCTGCTAAAAAATTAAAAAACAATAAATAAATAAATAAAGCTCATCAAGAATCAGTACATATGCATGCATACCCATGTGTAAAGATTTCGAACTCTGTGTATTATCATTTTTGGTTGAACTTCAAGAAATTAGAAGTTAAATACGCCAGAATTAGAAAGTCTAAGTAATAATGAACAGAGGCAGAAAGGATTTTAAGTGAGACAGATTTCTATTATTAGCTACATTAGCTTTGTAAATCCTGTGCAAGTCTAAAGAAGCAAATGTTTTGCTCTGAGTGTGCTCATGAATATGGCTCTCACAGCGATCATGTTCGGTTAAACCTCAAGAAATTAGAACTACGGTTAGAAAATCTAACTAAGAAACAGATATAAGTGAACTGAGTCATGTTTAGTTAATCAGTTTAATTAGCAATTGATATTAGCTAATATGAAATATAAGACAAATCTCAGCTTAGAGTAATTTATAATCTTACAGTGACAGCTTCACCAAACAAATCCTTAAATACAAAGATTTAGGTCTTTGATGGAACACTTTTTAGTTGATTATTTCCCCTTATTTAATTACCAATAGCATGTAAACTGTAATAAAATGTATAAACCTCTTCGACTAGCGGTGTATGTGAAAACTGTAAAGTGTGTATGGATATACCTAGTGCTACACTACAATATATTTATTCATAAATTAATTTGTAAATATTTTAAAGATAAAGAATTTACAAGTGGTGCAAACTTTGTTAGTACCAAGTAGCTAATGTGACAAAATATCAAATACTTCATGCTAATATCTATATTGAACAAGCTGTATATTGTTATTAAGCATAATCATGGCATGTTACAAAAAATATAACACATTTATCATCTGTACTTGCATGTAATTTTTAGTAGTACTTACTACTATGTTACCGTTAGCATTCAGCACTGAAGTATAACTGATCATTTTTACGTTAGTTACTATATGTTTATATATTCAACATACAACATTTATGCAGGAAGTACAACTTCTACATTCAGGTCCTGCTGTAAATAAAGTACTTTATTTCCAATCCGCAATATATTCACCAGAAATTACTTGAAATTAGTATATACTTACCTACTGTATATGTACTTTACCATACTATATATGTTAATTACCATACTGTAAAATCTTGTTACAATCTGAGAGTGGATAGGAAGACGTCTTTAAATACTAGGTTTAAGCCTAGCTACTACTGCACAATATTTACTGCGAGGTTAATGCGTAAAGATCTTACAAGCAATACTTGGTGCAAACTTTGTAAGTTGGAAACGTTAGTAGATAGTAACTGACAAAGAAATGATCAGTCTATAATTTTAATGGTAGGTGTATTTTAACAGTGAGAGACAGAATAACAACAAAAAACTCCAGAAAAACGCATTTCAAAAAAGTTTGCATTTTAATGAGGGAAATAAGTATTTGACCCCTTCGACTTAGTAGTTGGTGGCAAAACCCTTGTTGACAATCACAGAGGTCAGACGTTTCTTGTAGGTGGCCACCAGGTTTGCACACATCTCAGGAGGGATTTTGTCCCACTCCTCTTTGCAGATCCTCTCCAAGTCATTAAGGTCATTTTCAATGCCCTGGCTGAGGGAAGGAGGTTCTCACCCAAGATTTGACGGTACATGGCCCCGTCCATCGTCCCTTTGATGCGGTGCAGTTGTCCTGTCCCCTTAGCAGAAAAACACCCCCAAAGCATAATGTTCCCACCTCCATGTTTGACGGTGGGGATGGTGTTATGACTTGGGGTCATAGGCAGCATTCCTCCTCCTCCAAACACGGCGAGTTGAGTTGATGCCAAAGAGATCTGACCACACCTGACCACAACACTTTCACCCAGTTCTCCTCTGAATCATTCAGGCAAACTTCAGACGGGCCTGTACATGTGCTTTCTTGAGCAGGGGGACCTTGCGGGTGCTGCAGGATTTCAGTCCTTCACGGCGTAGTGTGTTACCAATTGTTTTCTTGGTGACTATGGTCCCAGCTGCCTTGAGATCATTAACTAGATCCTCCCGTGTAGTTCTGGGCTGATTCCTCACCGTTCTCATGATCATTGAAACTCCACGAGGTGAGATCTTGCATGGAGCCCCAGACCGAGGGAGACTGACAGTTTCTTCCATTTGAGAATAATCACACCAACTGTTGTCACCTTCTCACCAAGCTGCTTGGCGATGGTCTTGTAGCCCATTCCAGCCTTGTGTAGGTCTACAATCTTGTCCCTGACATCCTTGGACAGCTCTTTGGTCTTAGCCATGGTGGAGAGTTTGGAATCTAATTGATTGATTGCTTCTGTGGACAGGTGTCTTTTATACAGGTAACGAACTGAGATTAGGAGCTCTCCCTTTAAGAGAGTGCTCCTGATCTCAGTTCATTACCTGTGAGCCAGAAATCTTGCTGATTGATAGGGGGTCAAATACTTATTTCACTCATTAAAATGCAAATCAATTTATAACTTTTTTGAAATGCATTTTTCTGGATTTTTTTGTTGTTATTCTGTCTCTCACTGTTAAAATACACCTACCATTAAAATTATAGACTGATCATTTCTTTGTCAGTGGGCAAACGTACAAAATCAGCAGGGGATCAAATACTTTTTCCCCCACTGTGTGTGTACACACATATATATATATTGGGTGTACTTTGTATTCTGTATTCTTGCATCCTTGTAACTTCCATCTTTCTAGAACAATTCCTTCATGCTTTGGGACACTAAATTGCACTTATTCTTCTAACTTATTCAGGTTGTACAAAATGGCTTTCCTTATAACACTCCAGAGTTTAGACACAAAGTGAAGTTGGGCTCATATTTGTACATAATAGGAAAACCCAGGAATGTTTATAACAGGATGTCCCAGAGCTGTTTTCCTAGGAAGAGTCAGAGATGTAAAGAGACGATTTGGTCCATTATTAACTATATGAGAAGTACAAGTCCAGTGCAAAATTAAAGAAGGTAGAAAAATTTTCACTATAAATTTTTTTTTTTTTTTTTTTTTTTTGCCTGTCAATCCACTTTTTCTGAGTTTCGTCATTACTATGTCTCTCACAGTTATCATCCAGCACATGAAATGTTTATTAAGTTAAAAAAGAAATAAGTACGGACGGAGGAAGGACTTGGATATAACACCGGATGATCCAGGACACTATAGAAACTTTATGTCCTAAAGCACTGCAGTGCATATCCTTCACTGTGTCTCTTTCTCAGAGCTATACAGTGAATTCTAATGAATCGTAGCGCAGACTCAAAGCGAGACTTTTAACATAAGGACTGTCTGAGACTCTCGCCCGACCCCCTCCTTCCTTCTGACGGAGCGTGTTGATGCGCAGGTGTGCCGTTAACCCACTGCGCCCTGTCCTTCTGACTGTTGCAAACACCTTTAAAAACGTCCCTGACATTCGGCATGCAGTCCTAGGGACATGCCAGGAGACAGAATAGATGTTGGATGTAGATATAGATCTCATGAGCATGTCTCCATATTCTTTCCAGCTTCAGGCTCGGTGCATGAATTTTGCAGCCCGTAACTTGGCCACTGTTCAGTCTCAGTCGCTCTGCAGCATGCAGCAATGGCTTGAGAATATAGATTGAATATTTCATCACGTTCTGCTCGCGCCATGGACTGGACCAGTGAACTATGGATTTTATTTTATTTTTTTCAGGAAAACAAGAAAAGACCTTTAAATAAATCTCACCAGGTCTGCATTTTAGGTGCAGTATTGATAATCAAACACTGTGCATGCAAAAAAAAACAAAACAAAAAAAAAAAAGGCTGACAAAATTCTGTGTTGCAGAATCTGTATGTGGCCGTCTTTGATCAATTTTTTAGCTTCTGCATCACTGGGAAGCTCTTATCTATTTTCTAAGCCCTATTTCATGCTGGTTCAGTTGTAACTTTAGCTGATAAAACCCATGTGTTTTGCTAATTTGGTTAGACTTAAACCAATTTATTTTTCCATTTTATATTTCCACTTAACCCACTTTGGTCCAACGATCTCGTCTCATCATAGATGCAATGCCTCGTCCCATTTCCTACAACCTGTTTTTGTGGACGTTCACTATTTACATCAACCCTCTTCAACATAAATGTGCGACTTCGCCCACCTGCCAATTAAATACAACAGACGGGATTATTTTCCCTGTAAAAGCTAAGAACAAAATTTAGTGTGAAACACGAATCAGACACGTAAATAACAGAATCAACAAAATGTCTAACTGAACTTATTCGATACCAGACGTTTTGACAAACTCATCGCTGCAAGTTCTGTCAATAAGTTGGTTATTTCCACCACTAGAACATCTACCTGAAAAATGGGATATATAATAACGAAAATGTCACTACACACTTTGTTGCACATGATAAAACTCCCATAACTCCCATACCACGTTTGCAAATTCGTACCAATTCACACAACTCTAGTTACGAACGTTAATACGAGACTTACCAAATGTATTGTAAGTTCTGTCAGCGAGACGGTTATTTCGACCACCAACATATCTGTGTGAAATGGTATATAATTACGAAAACTTCACCTCACAAATTTTTCTTTTGTTTTTTGATGGAATTCTCATTAAAGTTCAAGTTCAGTTTATTTGTATAGCGCTTTTAACAATGGACATTTACAGAAAGCAAAGCAGCTTTACAGAAATATATAAATTCAGGACATAGATTTTAAATGTATGAATTTATTCCCAATGAGCAAGCCAGAAGTGACGGTGGCGAGGAAAAACTCCCTGAGACGATATGAGGAAGAAACCTTGAGAGGAACCAGACTCAAAAGGGAACCCATACTCATCTGGGTAACACCGGATAGTGTGATTATAAATAAATAAATAAATAAATCCCTTCTATAAATGTACCAGTACTACATGGTCAAATAGCAGTTGTGAAACCATGAAAATTCATTACAGAACATAACAGCCGTTCATATGAATTGAGGTCCAAAGCCATCTTTATGGTTTTTAAGTGGTTAAAGTATTCTTTGGTCATGAATTGAGACCGGTGGTCTAAGAAAGCATAGCGTGATAATGTTCGCGTTATCGGCAGCCTGATTTAGTGCCATTGCGACCAAAAAAAAAAACCCCCAGCTGACCACTGCGTCCAAAACGATTTGCTTAAGATCTCGAGCTCTATACACAGCAAAGGAAGCCACGACTAGAAGAAAATGGGATGTGACTTAACATTAAAAAGACCGATTATACGGAATGTGGGTTGCAGGAGGACGGAACCATCCGGGTTGATGGACGTCCTCGCGGCCGGCCTAAGAAATGTTAACTCGGCAGTCTGAAGGAAGACCTTTGGGCATCGAAGGAAGTCCAGAAGACGCCCTCGATCGAGCCAAGTGGAGAACGGTGTGCAGAAAAGCGGACCCTGCATCAAAGCTGGACAAACGCTGAGAAGAAGAAGATTTCGACGCACATTGTAAAATCATTTTTTTGGTCATACGTCATAAATCACACGTCATAAAAGAATTCTTTGGTCACACCACTAGTTATGAAGGTCATGGTTAGGGTTGGGAAAGGTTGGCGCTTGTACAATTTACTATGGATGTTCTGATATTTTCATTTCATTTGTGAAGAACTAAATCCAAGCAACGCCCAAGTTTCAGGTTCAGATCAGGTTTGTTATTTTTGCATTCCTGCCATGATTGGGAAACCGGTGGCCACAGACACTTAATCTCCATTGGACACTGAGCCAACTAATACTTTTTTTTCTTTCACCTGAAAGGTTTCGACAGTCCCCTGGCCATAACTGAAATTAAACGGGTGAAAGCTCGCAGTAAAATCATTTATCACGCTCGGTTTAAAGATTTACTTTCGAAACTACTTTCCCAGTGCTTTCTCCATGGCGCCTCAGTAATGGAGACGCTGGGTGACACGCCAGCCAATCAGCAGCCGCGCTGTTTTTGTGGGGTTTATTTATTTATTTTTTTTCCCTTTTTTTCTTTTTTGTGACTCCGCCTCCTCCTCTTTCTCCAGAGCGAGCCGTGGATGAAGCGCACGAGCGGCACTCGCGCGACACTTTTCTCTCGCCCAGTCAACGGATTCACACAGCAGAGTAACGGTAACGGACACCAGGCTCCTGTAGACCGCTGGACGGTGAGTCCTTTCGGTTTATATTCACTTTTACGCCTTTATATCGGACATTTATGTGCTTTATCACTGAGATAAACGAAAGAAATAAAAATAAAAAAAAATATATATATATACATATATTTAAAAGGAAGAAAAACAGCTTAATAGGACATCAGTTTTGGTGATGGGGTTGCGTGCGCGTGAGTGTTTGTGTGTGTGTGCGCGCGCCGGCGAAATGTCCAGTGTTGAGTTATTATTATTATTATTATTATTATTATTATTATTATTATTATTATTATTTGTGTTGAAATTAGTCCCAAATCACATTTTGGGACGCAAAATAAAGTGTTAATTCAAGTCTGTGCTCGTTAATAAGACCGTGTGTGTGTTAATTCAGCAATGTCAGAGTATTAATTCAGTGCTGTAAGGGTTAATGACGCTTTATAATGTGCCTTTACAATACAGCAACTTTTTACAGTGAGTACTGAATTAGTGTTAATTCAGTGGTGTTAGAGTTAAATGAACCCTAACACCGTTGAATTAACACTTACAGTCCTGTTTTGGCTCCTGGTGTTGAATTCACTCATACAGGGTTAAAACTATTGAATTAAATAACACTATATATATATATATATATATATATATATAACCAGCATTTAGCCTACTAATTACTGTACAGAATTAACACCTATAAAGTTAAAACATCCCTAACAGTACAGAATTAACACCTACAGTCCTGTACAGTGTTGATATTCACTCATACAGGGTTACTGAATTACTGAATACTCAAATACTGAGTACCTGAACACTTGTTATGTAGAAATAGATCACTCTTTCAGCCTTTAAATACTCACCCTAGGTGTGTAATTCAACACTACAGGCGTTAATAACACCGTATGTGGGTTAACAGTGCTGTAAGGAGCTTCATTTGTCATAATGTGCCGGAACAATACAACACTTTAGAGAAATTTAGAGAAAAATGAACCCTTACGCTACCGAATTAACACTTTGCAGTCTTGTATTAGCACCCAGTGTTCATCTGAACTGAATTCGGTCATATGGGGTAATTCATTAGCAACACTTATTCCAGAGTGAGTGTTGAATCAGCATTTAGGCTAGCCTATCGGGTTAATAATCACAGAGTTAAAGCAGAACTTAATGTTTAGAATTAACGCCTTAGAGTTAAAACATCCCCGAGTGTACAAAATGAACACCTACATGCCCTGTGTAGTGTTTAATTAACTCATACAGTGTTAAAACTGCCGAATTAACTATTTAAGTTTCCATAGCGAGTGTTGAGCCAGCAGTTAGAATAGTGAATAGAGTTAATGATTATAGAGTCACTGTACAGAATTAACACCTATCCATAATAGTATGGAATTAACACCTAATGTTGAATTCACTCATACAGGGTTAAAATTGTTCAGAGAATTCACTTGAGATGCATATTCGTGTTTTTTTTTGTTTTTTTTTTGCTCTGAATATTTATGATGTCACATGTTTGTTGTATTTTTGTCCTTTTCCTGCTACACTTGCATATGTACATGGGTGTACACGATATGGAGAATCTGCGACACATCCGTTTTTGGATGAAATATAAGTGCATTTCAGAAAGTGGTTTTTATTTTGTGTGTGTGTGTGTGTGTGTGTGTGTGTGTGTGTGTGTGTGTGTGTGTGTGTGTGTTTGTGTGTGTGTGGATGAGTTAGTGAACCAGCTCTTTTCTAAATATCATTTTAAATACAGGATCTGGTGTGAAAAATCTGGGATTTCTGTTATTGGGGTTTATATCAGAGATGAGAAAATAATCGATTTTTTTACGCATCGCAGTTCGTCCACAAAATGGCTGCACTAAACTTTATAACCTGTTCGAATCACTTTCAAATGTCAACGCACAGAACATTTCCCACGAACAATAAGCGCTACGTTAAGCCTAGAACCTAGAGTAGATCACAACGGATACACATTATATTATTATGTTTTACTGTATTTGGACAGGATGAAAAATGGAGAATCAGTTTCGAGTCGAATCGAATCGTTTGGTCCCTAAAGATTCACCACGCGTAATATTTCGAAGTCTAAACGGACCCACGGGAACGCTGAAAGCGGTAATTAAAAACGTTAACGCGACTCCGCATGTGTGGAAGCGACAGCATGGGTGTGGAAAGAGGTGATAAAACAATACAGTGAGTCAGCGACGTATAATTTATTATTATGTATTTTAATTGTGAGCGTAAGTTTTGATTAATCAGGTTAACGGAAATAACCATATCCGTGAGCATAGCTAAGGATAGCTAATTATATCTCGCTCTGTGATCGTGAACTTTCTATACTTAGGTTGTAAATATATATGGCCGCATATTATTTTTATTTATTTGTTTGTTTGTTTGTTTGTTTTTTTTATTGCATCTTAAACGGGACGCATTACTGAGACACATATTCAGAACTTTCAGTCCTGAGATAACGAAATAATCAGGATGGGAATCTTTTTTTTTTTTTAGCTGTTATCATACAGCTATACTGTAAAGGTACAGAAAACAGCCTGGTTGAATTCTCAACTCTGATTGGTCAGCCGCAAATCACGGGTTTATTTCAAACGGATTTAAAAACGTGTGTGAGGTTTTCTGTAAGGATCATTTACGCTGTGTTTTTGTTTTGTTTGTTGTTTTTTTTACGTTGATGGAAGGAGTCTCCAGTGTCAGCGCTTTGTAACGTTCAGAGGTAAAGCTGTAACTTTTCCGACATCTTCAGAACAGAGGAGTTCACGCTTTTCTCCATAACCTGAGCTTTTGAGAGAAAATATATAAGTGGGAAAAAATCCTGTGGCGTTTTTTTTTTTTTTTTTTTTTTTCCCCCCCATAGATAAGAATTGTAAACGTTGACAAATTGCTGTGGTGTAGGAGGAATAAAACACTTTGAGACATGGTGTTGTAGGAAATAATTAACTTTTACGGTGTGGTAACAGTGGTAACTCATCACACGACTGCATCATGGATTATTTTCCCACGACACAGTGTTTTATTCCGTACCTTTTTATTCTGTTGTTATTTCAGTGCTATGAACGTTGAATTACCGGACGTATCAAAAGAAGTTTGCAGCTGTTACAGCTGTAGTAACATCAGGATTGTACTGTAAATGGAAAAGTGGGATTAGTGCGTCCCTAGTGGTGTACACTGTGTGGGGGTGGGGGTGGGGGTGGGGGTGGACTGGGGGGTCCAAGCACCCGCAACGGAGCATTTCAGAACAGAATGAAGACAGAAGGAACAGAGACTGAAAGCTGAGGTTTATTTCTGGACCAGTGTGTGTTCAAACGAGGGGAAATGAAAGGGAATGTGTGTGCAATTATAGCGCGAGCTTCAACGTAGCTTCAGAGATAAGCCAACACTTACAGTAATGACCTGCTCTGGAGGGCGGTGCACTTTATACGTGGATAAATATGTGGAAAATAAGGCGAGACGAGATGATGCACGTGGCGTCTGAAAACTACGAGTTCAACAAGTTTGACATTTATAAGAGACGTTTATAATTTAAGAAGAATTTGGACGAAAATATAGACCAGATGCTAAATTGCATGTCAATGAATAAATAAATGTAGAAACTATAATGTCATAATAAATCCGTTCAGCTTTAATTTGACGCTTGTTTTTCGCTCTTAAATGTTTTTTAAGAAGGTTTTTCCTTCCAAGAAGAGCGTTCAAGAAGAGCGTTCAAGAAGAGCTGTCGATATGCACAACAATATACAATACACAGAACAATATATCGTGAAGTAGGCCTAATCTGTCACGATTACAATAAGAAATGGTCAGAACGTCCACTCCTAAGCGTCCTCAGTATCCACGTGTGCTGTATATACGCACTTTTAATTTGTATTTATTTATTTTGTAAGGCGAGACAGTTCAGGTTCATCGCTGATATTCTTTCAGCAATTGTTTAATTAACAGAAATAAATTGCCTTTTTTTTTACTGCAAATGAGGCTTTTACAGAAAGGTTTTAATGTTTAATCAAGAAAACAATCCGCTCTCATAAAATTGATTTTAAGTGCAGAATCTAACACGAATCTAACAGTTTATAAAACTAGCGTTTGATCAAAAGTCCTCTGTAATGTAATTCTAATCAGGGATCGGACTAAACATGTACAATTTAATTAAAGCAGAGCATCTAGAAAATGAGATTTTTTTATTCTGAATATAGAAGGGAAAAAAAAAGATTTTTAGTTTTTAAAAAATGGTTGTAAAAGGTAAAAGTACACTATAATTTCATATATCGACTCTAATAAGAGTGGGTTATAAAGTTTGTAAAGGAAGCCGACGTGTGCGTTATAACGACACATGAATCGACGTATACTGTACGTAAATCAGGAAAGTAGCTTTTCAGGTAGGGGCGGGCGATATGGCAAAAATATCATCATGACATTTGAAGGCATTTTTAACGATACACGATACGCATCACGATATAAAAGTTTGCTAACATCCTGCAGACAAAACGGGGGGGAAAAAACGTGAAAATCTGATGAAGATCTGAAAATTATTATTAAAAAATGTAAAATATATTTGAAAAATATCACTCATTCATAATAAATGCTTCTTTTTTTTTTTTTTAAATAATAGTATTTTTATTTCTAAAAAATAACACTGGAAAAAAAACATTGAAAAAGAGAAAAAAATCTTTTTAAACGTTTCACAAATTTAAACAGCACTTCACGTACATCAAGTACAAAACATCACATCAGCTGCTTCCGGTCCGTTATAATTATATATGTAATTATTTTATTTAAAAAAAATAAATAAATAATAAAAAAAAGTAATCAAATTATATCACGATATCTGATATATAGTGGCGTATTTCATCACGATATTGATATTATACCGTCATGTCGCCCGGCACTAACTAATAGGACTGCGTTCTACCAGAAAAATACACTCCATGGCTAAAACCAGGAAGTACCTAAAACAAGATGTCTTCTCACTGGGGCAGATTTTAAATAATGCACTAAACTGTTTCCCTGCGTTCGTGACCAACTCCCAAATGTTCAGTAGTACAGTATCATCATACTGAGAAACTTTTTTTTTTTAATTAAATTCGACACTCTTACACTATTTTTTCTAAAAAAAAAAAAAAAAAAAAAACAGAACGCCATCATGGCAGTAATAATATAACCAGCATGGCGTGTTTTACTGAGATTAAAAACGCAAAAGAAGAAAAGAAGAAGCTGAAAAGTCTTCACTCATCCTCCTGGTATGAAAGCTCGCCTGTATGCAAATGTCCTGGCACTTTTGTGTGCTAATTAGATCAGCGGCCGCCGTCACCTGACACGACAATGGCCTCCAGTCAGCCTCCTACGATGGAGCCTGATAACGCAGATCAGCCGACACCTGTAATTAATTTCACCCCAGAGTGATTTATGAAGCCGTTACGTCACTAATGGAACTTTTTTTTTTTTAATTTTTTTTTTTTTAAAACCGCAACGTCAGGAGAAGAACACAAACCCGGAGAACGCTGAGAAAGTCAGAAACTACGGTAGAACTGCGTCGTTTCTCCGATTAGCTCCCAGCGTCGGTTAGAAAAACCACAAAGGTGCCGAATGATTGGATTGGAAATGGATGATGAATGGGCTGATAAAGGGATTTGTAAACAATCGCTCTCCCATCTGTATCTCTTAACCCCCCCAAACCCCCCCTCCTCCTCCTGTTATCATCACGGACGCTCTAAAATCTCGTCACACTCCGGCCGTTTCAATCTGGATGAGGAGAGCAGCACTTTTTTGGACAGTGTTTGCACTCCTGAGATAACGTCTGTCTCATTCAGAAAGAAGCCTGTGTTTGGGGATCTTCAGGACAATATCATGAAAAACGCAGACAATCACTGTCAGGTTTAAAACACTTTTTCTTTTTTTTGGAAAAAAATAATCACCGTCGTTGATTATTTTCCTATAACGGCACAACATAAAGTGTTTTATTCCTCTTATACCACACCGACATTTTTTAAAAAATTTATTAAAGGACGACACGGTGAAGAGATCCATGTGCTGTAATCTTTCTTTCTCTCGTGTCTCTTCCTTTTCTTTTTTTTTTTTTTTTTTTTTTACATTTTTAATGTAGCTTTATTTATTTTTCTGCTTCTGTATCCATTTCTCTCTCCTTTTTCTAGCCTTAACGTTGGTATTTTTCCTTCTCTTTGTTCTCTCTCTCGCTCTCTCTCTCTCTCAGTCATTATAAAATATACAGTATATCCTTTTATATATATATATATATATCTCTTCATAGAGCTCTTTCAAAGTCCTTCAAAGTGAAAAAAAAACAAAAACCAGCCATTCATACAGCCATCGTACCTTTTATCCGTTTATAGTTATATTTAGTTGTGGAACATTCTAGACACTTACTGTATCTTACTTACTGTAGGTATAAACACTCGTTCCCTCATCAGTCTTGATTTTTTTTTCTCTCCCTCTACAACGAATCTACAAGGCAGCTTGTCAGTAGTTATGTTTCCATCCATGTATTTTTACACATAAAAAAAAGAAAAAAAAAAAACGCTGGATGGAAACACCCGATGCGAATGAAATCTCCAAAATAGATCAGTCGAGGCGGATCATTTAAATCCGATAAGAAGGAAACACATTTACCAAATAAATTCCTCGATGAAAATAAAAAAAAGTCACGTGACCTTTGCCTCAACTAATCATGCGACTGGATGAGTGAAAAAACGCAGCGGTTTCCCCGGAAGTGACGATTTTGTTCTCTTGAACACGCCGGATGGAAACACTGCTTCCTTCGCAAATGTTTTATGCGACATTCCAGTTTCTCACATAAGTTAAATGGATGGAAACATAGCGAACGGCATAGAGAAAGAGTAAACTCTTCTGTCCTGAAGAAACATTACAGCTTTACCTCTGACTGTTACAAAGCACTGACACTGGAGACTCCTTCCATAAACGTTGCATGAGCATTTCTGTCGCCATATCAATTATTACAGACGTAGCCATTTAGGACTACCGTTAATGTAGAATTAGAGCGAGGGCCGAACTGTCAGGGCACACGCCGTTACAGAAAATTAATCAACACCTTCCGACCGATCAGATTTCAGAGTTCGAAAGCCGATATCTCCGGCCATTCCCTCACGACACATTCGCGGAGAAAAAAAATCTTTTAAAAGTGTCTCGAATTCCGATGGCGTTTTTTTTTTTTGGCATTTCTAGCGCACCATCTGCGTATCAATAGCGCTCTAATCCTCGTTTAATTTCCCGAGCATGAAGGCTTGAACGAAAGAATCGCGCTGCTGTTCACGCTCGGACATGTGCGCCGGAACGATCGGTGCTCAACTGACCTCCGAGGTCGAGGTCACACCACCCGTTCTGTAGAGCTGGAGGTCAGCGTCCGAATAAATCAGATTAACGTCGACGGGAAACACAGACGACTTTCTGTCACAGCGAGACGTGAGTGTCATCAGTATTCCGTGTGCATGCGCTTCAGAAGTCAAGGGGGAAAAAAGAGCAGCCTGTTTTTTATTTATTCTACCGCACAGATGCCGAACGACAGAAATATTCATTGTGTGTTTGGAATTCCGCTTTAAGGTTGTTGTTTTTTTCTTCTTCTTCTTCTTCGTCTTTCCCATCATCGGTGCCATTTCCGCTCCTCGCTCGCTGCCTTGTCATCTCGCCCGCTGTCTGATGTCTCGCCGTATGGAGCGATGTAGGATGAAAGAACCAGAGAACCTCATAATAAGTTCTCTCGCCGTCAGATAGATGACAAGCTATTACCGAAAGCAAGAAGGAATCCTGGAGGAAGCTTCAGCAGCCCGATGGATTATCCCTGTCATATTCTCCGTTCTGATTGGTGAAGTTTTCCCGTTGATAAAGGGTAGCGTTTATGGAAGGAGTCTCCAGTGTCAGTCGGAGGTAAAACCGTAACTTTCCCGACATCGTCAGGACAGAGGAGTTTACGCTTTTTGTGGTTTCTCAGTAACACGACAAGCTGCGAGAACATGACTTGGAACTAACTTGTCAAATGTAACTCTAAAAGGATAAAAACTACGACTGCGTTGATTTTTATTAACAAACAAAAAAAAAAAATCGTGATCGTCGGCAAACCGCTGCGGTACGAGAGTGTACAATAACACACCGCGCCGTGCTGTTACAGAAAAAGAATCAACTTACTGTTACCGTGGTAACGGTAACTGCGTCATCAGGCGCATCGCTTTATTCCTTACGCAGCAATCGTTCGCCTTCGTGTAGCAGGTAGTCGAGTCCATAGTGTGCAGTGCATCCTGGGAAACGGCTAGAGCCTGTCATTTTTAAGATTGAAGACGGCGGCTTGTGGAATTGACTTTCCCCTCAGTGGATGGTGTAATTTGTAGTAAAAAGGTCTTGAGAGTGTGTGTGTGTGTGTGTGTGTGTGTGTGTGTGTGTGTGTGTGTGTGTGGCTGAGCTGATGCAATCTGCCTCGGCAGCTGCAGGTTAAAACGGAGCGCTCGTTTCACCTGGACGTCATCCATTCACTCGAACCTGCTCGCTCTCAGCCAACGATTTTACAATAACACATGGGGAGAGAGAGAGAAAGAGAGAGAGAGAGAGAGAGAGAGAGAGAGAGAGAGAGAGAGGACACGGTGATCAGAATTGTCACATCAGGTGGTTTGGAGGCCTGTGGGGTTGTGGGATCCTGTGCTGCTCTGTCACGCCCTCTGACTATCGTCGATTGATGATGGATAGTATAAAAGATAAAGGAAGGGGGTGTGGCCAGACATCGTGTACGTCATTACAACGGGGGAAAAAAACGGATACTAGTCGGCTGTAGCTGCTAGTCAGTAGCATCTAGTCAGTAATTACTTCTTAGGAATGGCAGGAATACTTCAAAACTGTAAATAAACGTAACGAGTTGTTAGCTGTAACTAACCGCATTATAAAATTTGAATGAACTTCACGTTTTGCGGTCACGTGAGCAAGAGGAGCTAAGATGCGGCAGAGATTTGTCTGACAACACGGCGTCGGAGAGCGGCCGAAAGGAGACGAGATACAACCCCGATCTTTTTTTCCGTCGATGCAAACAAGCGATGGTAAGAAAATAATATACGTGTTTAAGACGTCTGATGTTCGGCTGGATTCCAGGACGTGGAGCAAACGGGCGTCGTATGGAGACTTCCCAAGCCTGTGATTGGTCACTGCGATGGACGGATGCTATCGTCATCACCTCACAGCCGATGTTTAATATTTCTCAGCGCGTAGTGAAACCTCTCGAGCTTCTTGTAATCCTCAGCCTTGCGACTCTCTGCCTTTAGAAGTCACTAATGACACCCAACGCCGTGTGAAGCTCGAGTCGTATAGATGTCTTTTTTTTTTTTGTCCCCACACGCCTTTTTCCCGTTTCCCGAGCACGTTTCCCACATTCGGCGCGAACCGATAATGGCCTGCCGCCATTAGCTCGGGTCGTCCCTCTGTTGTCTTTTGCAATTCCAATTGATTATTCTCAAGTCGGTCCAAAGCGAGAGTGGATCATTAGCGTGCGCTACAAATTACTGACTAGCAAAGCTTGCCAAGTGTGCTTCACAACACCGACACATTGCTCTGTGTGTGTGTGTGTGTGTGAGTGTGTGTGTGTGTGTGTGTGTGTGTGTGTGTGTGTGTGTGTGAGTGAAGGCTGAAACAGGCCAAATAAAACGATGGCCAAAAAAGCAAAGAGCAGCCGATCCCCGTACAGCAGCTCCTTCCCTCACGCAGAACCCGAGCACGGACCCGTGTGAGAAGAGCGAACCCATTTCTGTCTTACTAGAGCATGGAGACGAGCACGTCGTGGCGCATCGCGGCACAGCACACGCTAATAACCTGACAACTCCAGGGCCGGCGAGTTCGGCTCTCCTAGACCACGGAAGAGACTGAGAAGACGGGATGAAATCCGTCTAATCAGGACCCTTTAACCTTCATTCTCCGCTCGCCTCCATCGACCTCCACAACATTTTCATTCCATCACTGTCCCAGACGCCGCCACGGGCTTTCGCGTTTTCATTTATTTGTCGCGGTACAGCTTTAGGGTTTTCAGTTCTATTCCTGTGCTTAATGTCAATAAATGCCATTATCGATTAATTTTTTTAATACGTTTTTTTTTTTTTTTCCCCCCTCTCCTTTTTTTTCGTCCCTGTCGCGCGGCGTAGGAGCAGAATCGAAATGTCAGGCGATGTTGTGATTGCAATCAAGACGACATAAAGCAACCTTTTCAAATGAAAGTTATCTTGATTGTTAAAAAAATAAATAAATAAATAAATAAATAAATAAGTCTTAAAAGCTGTACAAAGTATTAAAAAAAAAAAAAAAAAAGATCGAGGTTTAGGGCCCGCACAAAAAAAAAGTACGATTTTTTTTTTTTTTTCTCAATGCAGCAGTGACCAATCAGCAGACACCGTATCACATGACCTCACACACGTAGTCTACAGAAGGAAAAGATCACAACGTGTGAGTGAATTTTGAAATGGCGGAGAAGGAACACAAATTTGTCCTAAACGAAAGTTTAATTGTGTACTGAATATTAAATTTTAAAAAAATTTAAAAAACGGTTGTAGTTTTGCTCTTGTGTACGTTTAGAAACTTCTGGGTATGCTTGTGGGCGTGGCCTATCCAGCAGATGTAAGCTACCCTTGTATGTAGCTTGTAAAAAAAAAAATACTGCCACCGTACCCACGACACACTCTCGAAAATGTGCATCGCGGCACAATTGATCACGATACCGATATTCATCCGTAACGTGGCTCCTTTTCCCACTCGCGTGTGAATCGTCTCCATAAAGCGGAGCGCGCTCCGAGACTTTTGAAAGCTATGGAGCTGCCGGCGCGTGAAGCGCCCCGGGTTGTGAGTGTATAGATGAGTTAATGGCGCTGTCAGGCTGTTAAAGGCCTCATGGGAAAGACGTACGATAAACATCGACGACAAGCCGTGAAAAAAGTTCTCCTCGACTCGGACTACGAGCAACAGCTCCATTAGCACGACGCACTCCTGATTTGCGTATTTGTCAATGAGGTGGAAGTGACAAGCAAGCCCTCAAACACACACACACACACACAAACACACACACACACACACACAGAGGCTCATTTGCATGGCAATAGAGGACGGCATTCCAGTAGTCCGGCACAATGCTGAGTGGAAGCCACTGACCCTCTGAGTTCTTCACACAGCTTCCATTCTCACGCCGGCTTCTCCTCCCCTCACCCAGGGAACCGCAAACAAACAGAAATGCAACACAGCCGTAAACACCACACACACACACACACACACACACACACACACACACACACACACACACACGCACAGGTTAACAGGTTCGTATTTGAACAGCTAGACAATGGAGAGATGTAGCGGGTCGTTCGTGGTGAGTCGCTTTGTAAACATGTTAAAAACCCGGTGTGTTTTCGGACCACCACTGATGTCGAGCAGAAGTAACAGAGTCATTGACTTACAGACCACATTATGGCCTCTCGCGTTACGTAATTAAGAGGTCCCATCTGGTCCGGGCAATGCTCCCTGACACTAATTGTGTTGGTGCACATGGTCATCCCATTGGGATAAAAACAAAAAAACAAAAAAAAACACACTCTAACATTTAAATCTATTATCTGTTCCTGTGGAGAATGAAGTGCACATGTTGCAATGCAGAGGAGATTAGGAGGACCTACAGGAAGCAGGATTACGCCTTGGATGAAGTTTTAGCCCCCTCACAGTAAGCACCATCACATGCTACAAGCTGCTTAACACTTTTCTGTGTCGTTGCAACAAGAAATGTATTTAAGACGTCGGGCTGGCTTCCACCACGTATTTGCAGAGTTGTACGGAGACTTTGTTCGCCATTTCGTCTCCGTGGCACCTTTTGGACCGAACCTGTGATCGGTCATTACAAACCGAGCTCCAGGACGTTTCTTCCAAGCATCTCACACTGTAGATTTCACTAGCAGGCTCATTCCACCATCTTCAACCAACCTTCGATTTATTGAACAGTCTCACCTACTCGCTCATGTTCTTATTTCTCTCTTTATAAATATAGATATAAGATGTATATATATATATATATAGATAGATAGATAGATATCATGCGCTTCCAACAACTCAGGAGAGTTTAGCTGGAAATCTTCCTGCAGTCGTGGAAATTGTCATAGGAACATTGTCATTGTTACATAGGAAAACAGTAGTTTTGTATAAATTGGAGATAATTTTTTTGTAAGTAATTGTTGCCATATGAAAGTGACATGTGAAGGCCAATAGGGTAACCCCTACTTGGAATTTGTCCTCTGCATTTAACCCATCCAAGTTAGTGCACACACACTAGGAGTTGTGAGTAGTGAACACACACTACAAACCGTGAACACACCCGGAGCAGTGGGCAGCCATTTTTGCTGCGGTGCCCGGGGAGCAGTTGAGGGTTAAGGGCCTTGCTCAAGTGCCCAACAGTGGCAGCTTGGAGGTGCTGGGATTTGAACTCATGACCTTCCAATCGGTAGCCCAACTTCTTAACCACTGAGCTACCACCGCCCCATATGGCATACGGCATATGGCAACACCATGCTGTAAAGGGTTAATAGCGCCTACTGGAGCGCGAGCTCGTACACGACGGCCAATGCGACCGTGGTCGTTTGTTAAGTACGCCGAGGTCTTTACTCTTCCATTCGAGCTCACGGTGACGTTTATCAACCCGAAAAAGTCGCCCAACGTCTGTCTTCCATCCACCTTTTTCAGGGCTGTAATCGGACACGGTCGTAGATAAGTATAAATAGCCGAGGAAAATGGACAGCGGGAGCGATACGGGAAAAAAATCACGACCGAGATGAGCAAATCAATCATCATTCTCCAGGAGCAGTGGTAGCATATCATCCTAAAACCCAAGCAGTCTAGACAGCCCCTTCAGACCCCGGACCCCCCCCCCCCAAACCCAAATCCCCCACCTCTCCCAAACAGACTACGGACGGGTCGATGAGTATCGATTACCTGCTGCGCCCCCCTGGGGAATGACATGGACTGGCTGCTTGGGTTTGCTAGTCTAGCGAATGGAAACAGGATCAGCTCTGATGTGTTCGAGCGTGCCACCCACACTCAATTTCCCTTCACCTGATCTCCGCTTCGCCTTCACTCCTCGCCGTGAGAGGGCCACAATCCGACATGGCATGTGTCTCCTTCCATTCCGCGCAGACGAGACGAGAGCTCGCTCTTTTTTTCGTTCACTGATCTCCTAATCGAGCGCCAATGAGTCAGGATAATCAAACATTTACCTGGGCACGCAAGACACAACTGGTCTATTCTGGAGCCTGGAGGAGGCCAGACGTTTCTAGCTACCATATAGGAGAAGTGGGAGACAGTGTGTGTTGTGTGTGTGTGTGTGTGTGTGTGTGTGTTCTGTGTGTGTGTTTGGCGGGCTGTGCTGCAGCAGAACTTGTTATCTGTCACTGCCCGTGGCTGACACTCTTCTTCTCTTGCTCCTAATTGCCCCTGCGGGACTCATCAGGAGGACTGCGATGGTCCGCTGTGTGCCAGAGCTAGCATCAACGGCTACGCTTAGAGCCCCTGCCTCGCTCACACACACACACACACACACACACACACACACCACGTCCCGCCAGCTCACTGCATCCTCCACAGGTGTCGTTGATTCTTACACACTCCCCCCCATCCCCTCCGCCTGTCAGTCGTTACCACCACCTCGCCAGTCTCTGCCTCTCCCAAGAGACTCGAAGGGGACTGTGTCTTTGAGGAGGAATGAAAACGAGAAAAAATATTGGGGGGGGGGGGATAAAAAAAACCCGGCAACTGCTGATGGCTCAAGGTCAGGCGTAATGCTAAGTAGTCTGAAAACAAAAGTGTAAGGTTGGTGCGATACGCCGCGTTTGCTAATTAGGCCGTGAGGATGCTGTGCATAAACATAAAGCGCAGACTACAAAAGCAGCGTTGATTAGTCCGACAAAAAAAAAAAAAAACCTGCCCAAGTGCTGATCCACTGCTAACGTCAAACTCGTACATCAAACGTACAAGCAAACACGGTGGCATATTTAGATGACGGACAGCGTGAAGTCCAGGTGTCACGTCGCGTTTTATGGAGCGTGCGCTCGTGTTTATGGACAGCAGGGGAGCTTCTACGCTCCTCTACCCACGTCTCTGTCTGTCTCTCTCTCGCTCTCTCTCTCTCGCAGCAGCAGCAGGTTGGAATCATAAACGAACCAGGGCGGACATTTCGCGGCCGGCACAAAAGCGCTTCGGGTCCAGCCGAGCGTCAGGGGATTTGGCAGGTCACGGTGCTGTGCGAAATGGCTCCCTGAATCTGACTAAAACGCGCTCTGACTCCAGAGTTTGGACCTCCATAACTTACATAAACTACAGCCGTAAGACCGTGTCTCCTTTTGTCTTTCTTTGTTATGCCCACACACACCGAACCGCACACACATCGAGTCTGACAGCAAATCAATACGACCCAGCGTCTATTGTTAGCCCGTTCAATTAAAGGCAGTCATAACGGAATGAAAAGCTAAAAAGCAGCGAGTGTGTGAGTGTGTGAGTGTGTTCGCGTATCAGCGCACCATGAGGACGAGTCCCGCAAACGTCGCTTTTTCATCTGAATCGCCGGCCGTTTAACCGTCGCTCTGTCTACCGTTGACCTTCGGTGGTTTCATACTGACGGACGAACGCATGCAAATGTGACCGCCGCTATTGTAAATCAAAACCTCTGAGACACGTAAATGCACTTCACGGCGAGAACGGCCCCAATCACATTCGCAATCTACTCTATAAAGCGTGAAAAGAAAAGGAAGGGCGGGGGGGGGGGGGGAAAGCCAGGCGAAAGCCACCTCTAAGATCAGTGTAGAAACGGGAATTATTACGTGGCGGCAGAACGCTTTTGTCTCTGACCTCCGAGCGGTCAGCGCAGTGAGACCGTGTTAATTCTTCCCATTCCTGCTGATCAAACTGCCCATGCATTACCACTGAACACTTCTCTACACAAGTGTTTTAGTCTTCAAATCCAGGCATTTAGAGTGGACTCCTATTGATTAATTGATAATAGATTCGCGAGAGCAGTTTACTCGTTTTTGCAGTGCTTTCAGAGACAAAAGCTAATGGGCATCAGTAGCGAGAGGAAGCGAGCTCGTGTGAGTTTCGTCGCTCCCGTGCTAAACGGGTTCCTGCAGAACTCCTCTTTCCGCTTCACGCCCTCTAAAACCGCGGGACACCAATTATATAGATATCAGCGCCAGATCCGCTCGGTCGCCCCGCGGCGCGGCCGTCATACGTCTCTAAGCGGCGCCTTCTAATTAAGGGACGGTTGTAATGTTGATACGGGGCTCGGGTCAGCTCTAATGAAAGTCTTAGAAGCTTCCTCCTTCCAATTAATTGGTCGCTCTTTTGTTTTGTTTTTGTTTCGATTTCGGTTTTATAGGTGACCCTGCAGCATCGAGCCAGCACGCAGGACTATGAGGGTGGCAGCAATCTCCACTCTACAGAGCTTTAACCTGGGCAGGTAGGACCGAAGACGACGATATGAGGACTTTGACCGCGTTCCTGTTATGGGCGTGGGCGGCCCACGGCGCGGACGCTGCGATGACGCTTATGAGAGGAAACGACGCGTCACGGCGAGAGAGGAGCACGGAGACTCTCAAGCGCTCCAAGAGAGGATGGATGTGGAAGCAGTTCTTTCTGCAGGAGGAGTACACCGGCAGTGATTATCAGTACATCGGCAAGGTACGGCAACATTTCTACGCCAACTGTACGCTTTAAAGTTCGCGCCGGAATTCATTTGAATATTAACGAGCCTGTAAAGCCACGAGCGGTAATTACACCCTGTTCATATTCTATCATATAAACTGTACAAAGTTCTCCTGGGTTCTCTTTTCAAGCTCTCATAAGACAGTTAATATCTTCCTATTCACTATAAGTTCTCACTGCTCAAGGTACAGCAATGGAGGTACATATGAGCAATCGAACACCATTTCAGATTAAACCTACAGAACGTACAGGAGGTAGAAAATCCTGGAGATGTGCTAACGAAAATGACCACTGGAAGAAGTTTTGCAGATTGCTTGAGGGTTCTCCATAGAGCAAGAACCGCAGAAGACCGTCGTTCTTCTAACTTTAGATGGAAACATGAGTTGTGTAAAGGTGTGGCACGTTATGCCATGGTATGATGGTTTGAGTTTGTCCATCCATCTATCCATCCATCCATCCATCCATTTTCTGTACCGCTTATCCTACACAGGGTATCCCAGGGGACAAGGTGGGGGACACCCTGGACAGGATACCAACCCATCGTAGGGCTCAATCGCACACACACACACTCACACACTACAGACAATTTAGAGATGCCAATCAAGCGAAACGCCAAAGCTAGTTTAGTTTTCCCAGGATAGACTCCGGATCCACCGTGACCCTGACCAGGATAAGGCACTTATTGAAGATGAAGATCAATTTTACTGGGTTTACTGGTTTTTCTACTAATGACTTGCTTTGCTTTGTATTTGAACTCTTTAAAAACTGCTTCTTTAAAACCAGACCTGGAGATCTGCGCAGGATGCGGAATCCTTCAAAAGACGCATCTAAGAATCGATTTTGTTTTCTTACCCCTTGTAAAAAAAAAAAAAAAAAAAAAAACCACAATACATAGAGATATAGATTTTTTTTTCCGCTCACTTTAAAGAACTTGTTGCAGATGCAACACGACGTAAAGCATGAAGATATCAGTACCAGAGACAGGTCTTCTGTTTTTCCTTTTCCGTGTCAATACTGTACGGTCCATTCTCGCTTCTACACGGGAGACGATTCGTGTGGAAGCAGGATAGGAATCAGAAAACTCAGATAGCCGAGAGAAAAGTTTCATCATCTTTCTTAATCCTCTGTCTCTCAGCTGCCGTCTTTTAATAACCGGCACTTGGAGAAGATGAAAAGCGTGGGCTAGGTGATGGCGGTGTTTCTCCAGCAGGGATCCTGCCAGGTCGAAGACCAGGAGAAGGCCGAAAGCTCGGGCCTTTAGCGCCGCCCACCATCGCAGGCAGAAAGGTCTCGACAGAGAATCAAAGATTAGAATATATGATTAAAAAAAAAAAAAAAGAAAAGCCTCAGCACTTCGACGCTTGGAAAAGGGTCATCGCGCAGTGGGCTGTTCGGGTCGGGTTGCCGGGGGCGCAGAATTTACACCACCTCCGTCTCTGGCGTGAGAAGAATGTAAAAGGGGTCCTGAGAGGATTTCCAGGTGGGGTTACGGATTTATAGACTCATGAACGTCGCCTTCTGACATCGGGGGAAAAAAAAAAAAAAACTCCTTTGCCTCTCAGAGCGTTTCCGTCTGCGGCGTGAAGAACGAGAGCTGCGGAGGATGAATTCCAAAACAAGTCTCAGGAGGGCTGTAAGGCACTGAAGAGTCAATTGTGTTTGAATAAGTTTCTGTTTTAAACAACAAAATGTTCTGATTCTCACATGCAAAGAACAGGTGTGGTTTAATTTAATTATATATCTCCAAAACGATGATTCACTTCAGCCCACTCAGAACTGCGAAAGCGATCCTCTTTTCCTTCATCCGAAGTCGATTTATTTATTTATTTATTTGTAAAAGCAAAATCAGATCCACAAATTCACTCCTTCAGCATTAAAAAGTAACAAAAAAAAAGTCCCACTCAAAGCGAATCGGTGACTGGAATTGCGAGACGGGTTTCAAACCCCGGACGTGAAGGATGGCAGGATGGCAGGATGGCAGGATGGCGACGTTTGAATTTTTCGCTCACGAAACACAGAGAGAAAAAAGGGCCGTGCCTCATAGAGACAGCAGGTGTGACTGGCTCTCTTTCTAATGAATATGTATTCACCTTGATTGCACATTTGATGTTTCTTACTTTTATGTGATAAGCAATCAGAACTCAATTTCACAAGAGCTCATCTGCACATATTGGCTCGACAGTACCTGCAGAGAGAGAGAGAGAGAGAGAGAGAGAGAGAGAGAAATGCACTTCGTTCTGTTTTTCTGTGAACGCTCCATAAAGAGAGAGAGTTCCTTTTCAGTTTATTGTTTTTTTCCCCATAAACATAACAAAAAAAACAAAAAGCATCCTGAGTATAATGTGACATTTAGGGAGTGTTATCAGCTAAAAGACAGATCTAGAGGTCGCTGACGAATGGCTCGAACGATATCCCGTCCACAGCTTCACTCCGATATGGATCGAGGAGACGGCACGGTGATGTATGTCCTGACGGGCGAAGGTGCCGGGTCCATCTTCGTGATAGACGCAAACTCGGGCGACCTGCACGCCACGCGGAGCCTGGACCGAGAGGAGAAGCCGTCCTACATGCTCCGAGCCCAAGCTGTCAACAAGAAGAACGGCCAGCCCTTAGAACCCGAGACCGAGTTCATCGTCAAACTCCACGACATCAACGACAACGAGCCCAAGTTTGAGAAGGAGGTTTACACAGCTAGCGTCCCTGAGAGGTCGCACACCGGTACGCTGTTTTAAAACTTCGGTTTAAATCAGGGGGCGTCAAATTTTTTATTTATTTTTATTTTATTTTTATACTGTAACAGACAAAAACGTTCAGCAGCTCGAGTTTTCTAAACATCACAGCTTCTCTAGTCAAAACAGTGTTGCAGCTTATCCGATCACACGCATTTATGTAAATTAGCTAATCACGTTTATGCAAATTAGCTAGCTAGCTAGAGACTAGCTAAACGGCCATTTTCTGTACCCTCTCAGGTCTGATTTGCGAACCGACCACGTGGTTTGTTTTTTAAAAAAAAATAAAATGAAATAAAAGTTGCATTTTTTAAAAGTACTGGACAAAAAAAGCATGCGTTTATTTTCCATACATCAAATTTAAAACAGATGTATCTGTTCTGAGTTCACGGCTCTAGTCAAAACGTGAACAGAATATAGGTCTAAATGTAACATAAATACATACAGCCAGTAAACATGTTTATTAAACGCATACTACAAACTTTGACTATGATTTTTGAAGTACCACGACGCACTGCTTCATCTAATCCTACGTGACAGTCCTATTCATAGCCATGAGCTAATTATTAATGGTTAAGCGTTAAAAGGTAACTGTTAAGTCACATTAGTCGCTTAACGTAAACGAGAAATTTTATTTTCAACACCCCTGATTTAAATGATTATTCCAGCTATTATTGTAAAAGTCAAAGATTGTTCTAATTCACTGATCTATTCTTATTTTTATTTCTAAGGCACTTCGGTTATTCAGGTGACGGCCCACGACGCAGACGACGAGATGTTCGGCTTGAGCGCGAAGCTGGTCTACAGCATCAGCCAGGGTCACCCGTATTTCTCTGTCGAGTCAAACACAGGTCAGACGGTCCGTCCAGCGTGGTGTTTTCGTCAGAATCTGAGAGAGAGAGAGAGAGAGAGAGAGAGAGAGAAATACAATACGCTGCACAGAGAAAGAGAATAAAATACATTTTACAAAAAAGGTAGAGCAAGAGAGCACTTCAGTAATGTGAAAGGTTTGCATTATGGCCCTCCCACTCGAGCACTTTAGTCAAACAAACTCAAAGCAGTTTAATCATTTTAATGTGCACCCTGGACCGTCTCCAGCAGAGGTCTTTGTTTAAACAGAAACACAAAAAGCTCATGCAGCAGATTAGCGTCCAGCTTAACAGCGATACGGGCGAGCCCAGATGTGAGACGGACGTCGACACGCGTGTAAGTCGTAAAAGAGATCTTTCCATCAGGACCCAAGGTTAATCGTGCCATTCCGAGAAAAAAAAAAAAAAAAAAACTCACAGCGGATCCTGGACTTGGATTTGGAGTGTGCCTTTTTTTTTTTTATGAGATGTAACAGATGAACCACTCCAACAGCCATCTGTGACAGTTTTATGACCATTTGCAGTTGACACATTCTTTGTTTTCTAGCATTTTCTTAGAGCCAGGGTGTCACTTTGGAACTCGTTTTAGGTAACAATAATATTACACTTAGATCGGTGTAAAAAGAAAATCTGTTTGGTAGACAAATAATTAGGGGTGTAAACTTCAGGCTTGTACATGATATGATACGATTTCAATTCTTAAGGCAACGATTTGATATTTGACGAAAGAAATGATTCTGTGACAATACGAAATTATTCAATATGTGACGATACCACTGTATCTGTGATGATACGATCCGATATGTGACGATACCACTGTATCTGTGATGATACGATCCGATCCGATATTTGACGATACTACTGTATCTGTGATGATACGATCCGATCCGATATTTGTCGATACCACTGTATCTGTGATGATCCGATCCGATATGTGACGATACCGCTGTATCTGTGATGATACGATCCGATCCGATATTTGACGATACCACTGTATCTGTGATGATCCGATCCAATATGTGACGATACCACTGTATCTGTGATGATACGATCCGATATGTGACGATACCACTGTATCTGTGATGATACGATCCGATCCGATATTTGACGATACCACTGTGTCTGTGATGATACGATCCGATCCCATATTTGACGATACCACTGTATCTGTGATGATACGATCCGATATGTGACGATACCACTGTATCTGTGATGATACGATCCGATCCGATATTTGACGATACCACTGTATCTGTGATGATACGATCCGATATGTGACGATACCACTGTATCTGTGATAATACAATCCGATATGTGACGATACCACTGTATCTGTGATGATACGATCCGATCCGATATTTGACGATACCACTGTATCTGTGATGATACGATCCGATCCGATATTTGACGATACCACTGTATCTGTGATGATCCGATCCAATATGTGACGATACCACTGTATCTGTGATGATACAATCCGATATGTGACGATACCACTGTATCTGTGATGATACGATCCGATCCGATATTTGACGATACCACTGTATCTGTGATGATACGATCCGATCCGATATTTGACGATACCACTGTATCTGTGATGATCCGATCCAATATGTGACGATACCACTGTATCTGTGATGATACGATCCGATCCGATATTTGACGATACCGCTGTATCTGTGATGATACGATCCGATCCGATATTTGACGATACCGCTGTATCTGTGATGATACGATCCGATCCGATATTTGTCGATACCGCTGTATCTGTGATGATACGATCCGATCCGATATTTGACGATACCGCTGTATCTGTGATGATACGAACCGATCCGATATTTGACGTTACCGCTGTGTCTGTGATGATACGATCCGATCCGATATTTGACATTACCACTGTATCTGTGATGATACGATCCGATCCGATATTTGACGATACCACTGTGTCTGTGATGATACGATCCGATCCGATATTTGACATTACCACTGTATCTGTGATGATACGATCCGATCCGATATTTGACGATACCACTGTGTCTGTGATGATACGATCCGATCCGATATTTGACGATACCGCTGTATCTGTGATGATACGATCCGATCCGATATTTGACGATACCACTGTATCTGTGATGATACGATCCGATCCGATATTTGACATTACCACTGTGTCTGTGATGATACGATCCGATCCGATATTTGACGATACCACTGTATCTGTGATGATACGATACGATCCGATATTTGACGTTACCACTGTGTCTGTGATTATACGATCCGATATTTGACGATACCACTGTATCTGTGATGATACGATCTGATATTTGACGATACCGCTGTATCTGGTAGCTGAGGTTACAGCCTTGAGTTTATTGCCCCCTAGTGGAATAACTAGACACTAGCTTTTTTTTATTTATTTTTTTTACGTCATTCAGAAGTCACGGATTCCAGATGTATTCGGTAGGCCGGATTACAACCTTATGTTTGACGTAGAGGTTTTACATGCACACTATAAGGATTTGGAGCTCTTCATCGCTACACAGTCTGCTTGGCTCGGCTGCAGAAAGCAACGCCACAGAAAGCCCCCGCCTTTATCCTTCAGCCCAGATAATTCACTACCTGCAGCTGCATCCCAGTTGAGGCTGCTGATGCCAATTACAATCTCCAAGGCAACATAAGGGTCAGCGTGCACGCAACGAGCTCTGCGCCGCTCCAACACACCGAGGTTTTTAACCACGTTTCCATCACAACTATGGTTTTTTTAGCTCTTCCCCAAGAGCCTCTTAGTTCCGCGATCATCATCATCGTGCGGCTGAGCAAATGATGATCAGTACATTACGTTCACAGAAAGACAGAACGAAGTGCATTTCTCTCTTTCTCTCTCTCTCTCTCTCTCTCTCTCTCTCTCTCTCTCTCTATGTGTGTGTGTCTGTGTGTGTGTGTGTGTGTGTGTGTGTGTGTGTGTGTGTGTGTGTGTGTGTGAGGGGAAGAAAAAAAAAAAAAACCAAGCAGCCCACACATACCCATGTTTCCTTCAGGCATAATCCGGACAGCCTTAGGGCCCTCGGACATGGACAGAGAGCAGAGGGAGCATTACCAGGTAGTGATCGAAGCCAAGGACATGGCGGGCCAGAGAGGCGGCTTAACGGGCTCCACTATAGTCAACATCACGCTGACTGATGTGAACGACAATCCTCCTCAGTTTGCACAGAGTAAGGCTGCAGCACTGCACTACAACACACACTGTGAAGATGAAGCTCTCAGCACACCACTCACTGCTGTTTGCTGAGGATTTAGCTCATGAATTTTTAGTCTGTGCGCACCGGATGACAGAGAATAACTCATCAGCGTGCTTCAGCAAATTAATACAAATCAAACAACCGCATCAGGGGTGGACACATCATAAACGTATCACCGGGACAGTAGAAGTAGAAATCAAACAAGGCTGAAAAGTCGAAGCTAATATACTGTAGTAACGTATGGCGAAATTGGTAGCTAGGTAGATAGTATCTCTATAACAGCACGACTCTGCCCTCGTTGTAATACGTTATCGTTTCTATAGCAAAACATGTAATCGTGAAGTTTTCATGGTGTAAGGAGATGCTTTATTAAACATTCACGTAAGGAGTCTCCAGTGTCAGCGCTCTGTAACGGTCAGTAAGGTACGGTTTACGACATCTTCAGGACAGATGAGTTTTTTTGGAGCTTCTTTTCGGTTTCTCGGTAACAAGCTGCATATTTTTGTCTAATTCACTGAAAAAAATAAAGACTAGATAGGGAACGACGGTTAACAGCCGCTACAATGTTAAATAAGTTTCCTAAACGTTTCGTGGATGTTCCACAACATTAAGCGCAACTATAAACGGATGAAAAGTATGAAGTGTCGTTCGTTAATAAATTAAAAATCGAAGAACGGACCGTTTGCGTCAGAAAGTCGACGAAAATGCGGAAGGCGGATAAATCCGCCTAGCGATAAACATTATACCGTCAGCCAGAGGGTGCCTCCTCTGATCGAGGTACATTGATAAAACAAATACGGATTTGTCCACCTCTGCGCATTAATCAAACTCGTCTGGTATTCCAGAGTGGCTTTTTAAAATTGTAAAATAAGAGCACAATGCTGTATGTCTAGAGAAGAAGCTGAGGCATGCGATCTCCTCTTCTAAGGTGTGTATCAGTTCAGCGTTCCCGAGCTGAGCGAGTTCGGCGCGGAGGTGGGTCAGGTTCAAGCCCTGGACGCCGACATCGGGCCGAACGCCGAGATGGACTACACGGTGGTGGGCGGAGACGGCCTGGACGTTTTCTCTATAACAGCCAACAAAACCACCCAGAACGGCATCCTCAGCATCATAAAGGTAAAGCTGGTTTCTTTCTCCCACCTGCTGCGATTGCAGCCCTCATTAGAGGAATCCGTGCTGTGAAATAATGACCTACCTCAGCTCAGCAGGCCTGCGTATTGTCCTGATTGAACCGAGTACACGACGTGGGCGCTTTGTTTCTCTCCGCAGCCTCTCGATTACGAGAAAAAGAAGTCGTACACGCTGCAGGTGCAGGTGCGCAACACGCACCCGGACCCGCGCTTCATCAGCGTGGACGCTAAGGACCTGACGACGGTGCGGATAAACGTGGAGGACGTGGACGAGCCGCCGAGATTCGAGCGCCCCAGTTACGTGATGGAGGTGAAAGAGGACGCGGCTCTGGGCACCGCCATCGGGTCGGTCAGCGCCGTGGATCAGGACGCGCACCGCAACCCAGTCAAGTAAGCATTTAAACTGTGCTGTGTCCGTTACGGTTACAGTCTTACATGTTTTTCCATCTATTACTGCTGATTCAGGAATTCATTCCTGCAAATCTGGCTGTATTATGTGCTGGTGTTTTTCGATAGGGGTGGGCGATATGACAAAAAATATCATATCACGATTCTTGAAGACGATATCTATCACGATATGTATACTGTAGGTTTGCTTATATAGAAACTTACAGCAAAACTGTAGTGTTTATCTGTGATATCTCAGTAAAGTGTATTGTGACATGATTTATCACAATATAGGTATTATATTGTCATATCGCCCAGCCCTGGATGTAGATACATCGCTAGCTCAGCTGCACGTTCGTAACTTCGTAAGTTCAGAGATTTGATCTTTTTTCTTTCCTTTTGGTGTTTGTTTGTTTATATATGTATATATATACAGTACAAGGAATATTCGATTTATACCGCCCCGCCGATACCCTGAAACCGTGGTGTTTTTAGACTAGGTCATTACAGCGTGTACGTTTTGCATCGTAACGATCCGAGTCCCCTGTACAGAAGCACCTGATTTCAGTAATGAGCTCTCTCTCTGGATAATGAGGCGGCCTAATTAGTGAAATCAGGTGGAGTCGTACGCACTAAAGTAAACATCTGCGTTGAGCTGGATTTTACGAGGAGATCCTTTTGATTCGTATTTCCACTATAATAGATTCTCCTTTCTTTTCTGAATAATAATAACGACAATAAAGATAATAAATCCTCCAGCTTGTGTGGGCCTTGCTGAGTTCCCACTCTGTAGTTTCCGCTTTTCTCCGAAGCTTCTCTGTCAGAGAGACTTCTTTTATTTTCAATATTCATTTTATCCGTGCGTACAGAAGGCTTCATGCGCGTGAGTGTGTGAGATTCTGAAACGTCCGTCCCCATCGATCTACATGACCTTCACCTACAGGGCTTCATTTCATATGTTTCGAATACGAGCGGAGACATATCCGCGTCGTGTCCTCTTTTAATTCGAAAGGTCCCCGATTGTGTCGCCGTATTCAATTGATCGTAATAAGCTTCCATTATGAAAATAAATGAAGATATTCGTTTCTACAATAAATGGCTCCTTTATTTGCTCCCCTCCGGAGATGGCGTTAAATAAGAGGGAAGAGAAAGAAGCGCAATTAAAGAACCTGAGCAGCGGACAGGGAGCAGGACTTCAGGGCAGGTAATTATCAGACATCCGGGGCATCGTGATGGGGCGGCGCGGTCTTGCTGAACATCAGGAGGATAATTAGGAAATGGAGCGATCCCTCTGAATGATTGCGTCTGAAAGAGCAATATCGCAAGCTCCCGCTGAACCGAGAACAAATGGGCACGGGCCGGGAGCGGCCTTCGGGCTCGGTGGATGTAATCAGTTCTGCTTCTCGAAGCTGTCACCCGTTCCCGTGTTGTCCAGGCAGCAGCCCGTGTTTAGCAGCAAACGTGAAGTTACCTTGTAGGAAGCATTATTCTTCGTTCAGTATGCGGCGCCACGGCAACAGCACTCCTCGCTAAGGAGTATTGATTCAGAGGATGGTGTCATTTCCAGGTACACAATTGATCGGCACACGGACGTGGACCGGATATTTAACGTGCACGCCGGGAACGGGTCTATATTCCTGCAGAAGCCTCTCGACCGAGAAGACCTTGCGTGGCACAATATTTCTGTGATCGCAGCCGAGTTCAGTAAGTCATGCATACACATTTTCATCTGTCAAAATATCACACTGACATTAGATTGAAATCGAGAAACGGGAGACGGCAAGGGCGTAGCGAGAGAATTCCTCGCTTCTTGTCAGAACCTTAAACAAAACAAAACGCAGATCTGCATTTAGAGAACTTTTTGGTTAAAGTCATCCAGGATGGTTCTGTAAAAAATGTCAGAGCACAGAAAATGTCACTCAATCATATAATTTACTGTAATCTCCCTAATGCTAACCTAAAGCTTACATATTAGGTTTAATTCAGTCAACGTTATACCCACGGCACTCTTAAACCCTCCATGTTGACTGTTGATTAATTTCCTGACAGTAGTGTAGCTGCAAATCGAATCCTTTATCGTTTTTATAGTAAAAGCTCGTTCACAGGCACTTAAACGGATTAAAAACACGTGCATTCGTTGATACGGTGAGATTTTCTGTAAGGAGAAACGCATTAATTTCACGTTTACGGAAGGAGTCTCCAGTGTCAGACGTAAAGCCGTAACTTTAAGTCTTCTGACATCTTCAGGACGGAGGAGTTTACGCTAACAGTGATTCCTCGTCATTATTCCATCCCTGGTTGATTATTTTCTTATAAAAGCACAACACGGAGTGTTTTATTCCGTCTTAACTGCTTAGATACGAGTGAACCAAAGCTCATTATGGCAGAATATTCATTATATATTTATTCATTATACTACACTGAGGGACGGTGGTAGCTCAGTGGTTAAGAAGTTGGGCTACCGATCGGAAGGTCGTGAGTTCAAAATCCCAGCACCGCCGAGCTGCCACCGTTGGGCCCTTGAGCAAGGCCCTTAACCCTCAACTGCTCCCCGGGCGCCGCAGCAAAAAGGGCTGCCCGCTGCTCCGGGTGTGTTCACGGTTTGTAGTGTGTGTGTGTTCACTACTCACAACTCCTGATGTGTGTGCACTAACTTGGATGGGTTAAATGCAGAGGACAAATTCCAAGTATGGGTTACCATACATTGGCCTTCACATGTCACTTTCATTAGTGTTGTGTTAATGTTAAAAAGGTGGAATTTAAAAATAAATACCAGAAGTCAATTATTTGCATCTGCTTGACAGTAATGAATTATATTTGAAAGGCGGTAAATATAATTACTCCTAATGAATACGTGTCTGCTGTTAACTTGAACAAATATTCGCTCTCTCTCTTACACGCTGCTTTTAAGTGGACCTTTTGTGTGTGTGTGTGTGTGTGTGTGTGTGTGTGTGTTTGTGTGTGCGTGTTTTATTTTCCTCAGATAACCCCCAGCAGACGAGTCGAGCGCCCGTGTACATCCGTGTTCTGGATGTGAACGATAACCCGCCGGCGCTGCCCTTCGCCTACGAGACTTTCGTGTGTGAGAACACTAAATCCAGTCAGGTAAAGTCCGTTATTTTAACAGACGTTAACGTTTCTCGCCGGGGCCCACCGTGTCAATTTAGAGATAAGAGCCTACGAGATGAGTGCGGTTTGTCGAACACGGCGCGACCTCCGGATGGAGATAGGGATCTGCGCTGAGTATTTCGCCCTGGCGGATTAGACGCCGAGACCTTTCTCTGTCATGCTTGATGAGATTAAGTGTCGCGGTGGATGACAGGTGCTGTCACTTATCAGAGGAGCTTTATAATAACTACCTTTCCACACGCCTCCCCTGCTGTCCATCATCACACAGGTCACCGATCCGCCCACCGCCGGGCCACACCCGACCCCGAAACACCCACCGACTTATCTGTTCTCGTAGAGATAGCGAAACGGCACGTCTAACGCTCGGGAGTCTTTTAGAAAGTGAATCGGGAATATGCTCATGAAGAGTGAGTCATACTGTACGTTTGACTAGTATATAATGAAAAGCTGATTGGGAGCCACCGAAGTGCGGGAAGGTGAAGAGTCCAGCCGGTTGCTATGCCCGACAGGCAGAAGCACACTAAGCACCGGAGGATTGCTGATTAAATTTTAGACGTGTCCTTGAACGAGGGCATTTAACCTCGACTTGCCCTTGCTAACCACACAAGACAACTCTGGGCTCAATCGCTCAGCCGATAGCTATCCTCACTTCCAATGAGAGCTCTCCAATGTGTGTGTGTGTGTGTGTGTGTGTGTGTGTGCGGTGAAGAAGGAAGGACGCAGGAAGGAAAAGACATTATAAATGTAAAATATTTTACTGCATCTACAAATCTGATTAAAAATGATTTGTGGAAAACAAACGCCACGGCTCATTGAAACACTAATGGAATTGATTTGTATATGCAACACTAATTAGTACAAATTACACAATAGCCATTAAGGACAATTCAGCCGTTGTTTTCCATTTAACTGAAGTCAGCAAGTCACAGTGTGTGTGTGTGTGTGTGTGTGTGTGTGTGTGTGTGTGTGTGTGTGTGTATATATGTTTGTGTGTGTGTGGTTCCTTTTTGTAGAAACCATTTTTCTCTTTATCGTGTCTCAGAAAATACAAACGATAACGGCGGTGGATCGGGACGAGCCGTCAGGCGGCCATCGCTTCTCCTTCAAGCTGGCGCCAGACATCTCGGGCAAGGCCAACTTCTCAGTGCGAGACAACGGAGGTGAGTTATTTCCTTTCCTTTTCCCTGTATGACTGCAGCGTCAGAGCAAGTCGAGCGCAATCCGGAAACCGCTCCGATCCTGGGCTTTTCGGAGATTTACACGCGCTCATGCGGCTCTCGTAAGCTCAGACGTATCCGCGTGTTTGTTTTCCACAGACAACACCGCCGACATCTACACACGACGGACGGGTTTCAGGCGAGCGCAGAAAAGCACGCACCTCATTGCCGTAGTGATCTCGGACAGCGGTTTCCCCGAGATGAGCAGCACAGGTACGCTGACGGTGAGCGTGTGTACCTGCGACCGAGACGGAAACATGGAGATGTGCAACGCCGAGGCTCTGAGCGGCACGGCCGGACTCAGCACCGGAGCGCTGGTGGCTATTCTACTCTGCGTACTCATCCTGCTCCGTAAGTATCACGTGGGGGGGGAAGCGGTGACAAATTAAAGGTAAAAAAATGAGACGGCTCTGTTTTTGGTAACAGGATTCGGTCTCACGGTTGGGTTTCTGATTAGATTTAAGCGTCACTGTAAATCAACACAAAGGTCACATTTATCCTGTGATATTTGTATCCTGATGGGCGTGGTCTCTTCTAGAATGACCCCGCCCTCGTATACAAGGTAAATTAATATTCAAGATATTTAATGAGGATGAAAAATCACCTATGGGAGATTTCGGGGTGACGTGTTCCCCTACTTTCGCTGTAGCGGGCAACACGACGACGGGCGACCGTTTATTTTCTACGTACGTTTCCATATACAACATCCGACTACATATAAAATGTATAGAGACATCACGAAGAAAAAATGAGGCTTGGAAGGAGGTAGAAGAGATTGTCGGTGTCTTTGGTGAGTGTACGGAGTAGTTTCACTGATCTAACCTGAAAACCAAGCTAGTACGAGGCCGAGGATGTAACGTGTAAATGTAAAAATTCTGGCTACTACTACCAGGCCACGCCCACAAGCAACAGAAGTAGCGGTCGATACACACCCGCTCGTCCGTACGTGTGAAATGGAAGCATGTTGGTCGAGTCCATGTATGCAAACGAGAACGGCTCTGAGTGGGTGTGGCTTAAAGCTTTTAATGGAAAGGTGGGTGTGTCTCCGTAAATCACACCGCATCGCACATTGACTTCAGTGTTTTCCCCTCCTAAGAGCCGATCCGTATGGAAATAAGTAAACATATCTCAAATAATATTGAACATTAAAACAACTCCAATGTTCAAAGTACAGGTTTGAAATAAAAGTAATAAAGGAAACATATTTAAATCAACTGATTTTTTATTTTTTTTAAATGACTGCAGAAGTGATTCATCTTAACACATGTTGCTAGCATGCACGCACTAAGCATCGACTAATTAATTAGGTGATAATTTGCATAGCTAATCAAGTGTCAGTTAGCTCGCTTCCCGGGAGGTCATTCTGATCTTTGGATGTAAAAATAGAACGACACATCTGGCGCTTTAATCATTCCCCATCCCGCGAGGTTAAATCCGCGAGGTACAAACACGACGGCCGCGATATTATTTGATATACACTGTTTATGTAACCAAGGCGACCGAGGCGACTGCGGCTTCTGAGGGATTGTGTGGATGCGATGCGCTGTAGCGCCGCGATAATCCAACATTACTGAATTCTCCTCCCGAAGTCTCCGGTCGAATTACTGCTTCCTCCTCGGGGCAAAGTCCAGCAGAGGCATTCTGTTTCCGCGGTTTTAGCAGTCTGATCATCACTCGTTCTATCCGCCTGTCCGTGCTGTTACGAAGCACTCATCCTTCAGCCTCACTGTCAGGGAGACGGCGCTCTCTCCGTCATGCTCGCACCCCTCCGCCTGTCAGCCCGAGCCTTTGTCTGCTCCAACATTACATTAATTACTACTCCGGTGGTCTGAAATCTGCACGTCTGGTCAGGATGGAAAGTAAAGCGAAGCACGCAGAAAGCCCCGACACGCTTAAACGCTCCGGGACTGATAAACACGACACGCCGTTAGACTTTCAATCAGGCCATGACAAAGAATAGATTTCAAATCCCATTCAAATTAAAGCTTATTTTTTTTCTCTTTTATCTAAAGAGAAATAATAACGATTTTGTTTGTCAGACTTCAGATTTGCTTCAGCGGTGTGAATTTTCAGACTGGAGTGGATTTATTATTGTTTAAAGATGATTTGGTGTGTGTATTCACATCATGTGCCATGAGCAGCTGCTCTGTTGTATAGGTGACACCCCGTCATCCACACACCGAGTGTTTTATTGTTAAAGCTCACCATTCACGCGTGCCTGTTCCTGAGCAGTGATTTAATCTACTCTCGACTCAAACTCTTTTGTCTCGCGTTTTGTTTTTGTTTTGTTTTTGTAACTTCAGTCTCGCTGTTTGTATCTTTCGAATCTGCATCCATGAAAAATTATTTTAAAGAAGATTGAAAGTCCACCACAGAAAGCGAGGACTGTGATTTGACTAACGCTGCTCAGATAACGTACACTGTCACTTGTCGATTATCCATCCCACTCATTCTGTGTGTGTGTGTGTGTGTGTGTGTGTGTGTGTGTGTGTGTTTGTTTTTCTTTTTTCCTCTACTCAGTGATCGTCGTGCTGTTTGCTGCTCTGAAGCGCCAAAAGAAGAAGGAACCCCTGATCATCTCCAAAGAGGACGTCCGGGACAACGTGGTGAGCTATAACGACGAGGGCGGCGGCGAGGAGGACACTCAGGCGTTCGACATCGGAGCTCTGCGCCACCCGGAGGTCATGGAGGAAAGCAGCAAACTGAGACGCGACGTCGTGCCGTCCGATCCGCCGTTCCCGCCGGCTCCTCTCCGCCGGACAGCCGTGACATCCCGAGACAACTCGGACGTGAGGAACTTCATCACGCAGCGTGTCCAGGAGCACGACAGCAGCCCTGCAGCGCCGCCCTACGACTCTCTAGCCACCTACGCCTACGAGGGCGAGGGCTCTGTCGCCGAATCGCTCAGCTCGCTCGGCTCGGGGACGTCCGAATCACCGCACGACTACAGCTACCTGAACGAGTGGGGGCCGCGCTTCAGAAAGCTCGCCGATATGTACGGGGCCGACGAGAGCGGATGGGACTCCTAACACGCCTCAGCTTCCTTAAAGTGGAATTCTTACAAAGCGTTGTATTTCTTACAAAGTGGAATTCTTACAAAGTGCCCTTCTCCTTCGCCCCAACTCGATCCGGCAGACATGAAGACGTCTCACGGATGCCGATTTTCCGCAAAGCAGACGCTTGAAAACATGGAGTCGTAACGTAACCGGTTGACTTCGGGAGCTCTTCGGAATGAAGGGGCATATTTTTTCGGATAATCCCACGTGAAAACTGACATTACTGAATTAGGAAGGGCGCGGAATACGCGTCGTTTACGGACTCCTTCCTGAGAAGCGTGAAAAGCCGACCGGTTTACGAAGGACCAGACTTTTTAGCCACGTGTCTGTGGAACGTGGAGCTAAAACGGAAAAACAGCCAGCTCACACTCCGCTCCACTCCACTCCACTCCGACGTCGTCTACATTAGCGAGCGTTAACGATCCGGAGCTCTGATTAGCTGATCATCTGAATGTTGTTGTTGTTTTTTGTTTTGTTTTTTTTAATTTACTTTTCAGTATTACTTTTGATGTACATACATACTGTCAGTGCTTTCCGAGCAGACATGGTGCTTCAGAAATTTGGGTCGGGCGAAAGGTGTTTTTTCGTGATTGGCACCCGTTTTCATCATCTACTGGAGAAAATGCCAGAAGCTTCCAATTATCTACTCGCTCATAGGCAGGAAATGTGACTCGCATTTTTTTGGCACACGTCTCCACCACATCCCAGCATCTCACATTCCCTTACCCGAGAAGCCTATTTACAAAATCACCTCGTGCTAAACAAAAAAATTAAAAAATAAAAAATTACACGCGTTCGTCTCCAAGAGCGTCCCGCCAGTCGTATTTTTAAAGAAGAAAATTGAAAGAAATATCAATCCAGATCTACGAGTCTTACTCACGCGTATGCTATGCGTGCTAATAACCACATCCCTCTCCTCTTCTGTGCCGTTTTTGTTAGTAATAAACCCCCCCCGGATGATTCATCCCGTCTCTGAATGATAATCACAGCGGTCCGATGTTGAGTTATGACCGGGATGTTAAAATAAATCACCGCTCTTATATTTTTGCCCTCTGCGCCAGCCACAGAAATGAGTCTGGAATTGCATTCGCCGCCTCCGTTATCGAGGGGATGAAAAGAGGTTATTTTTTAAAGAATATACATATGATTGTAGTCGGCTTCCAAGCAGCGGGTAAATATTTGTGGCTTAGGCGCACAGAGTTCACCTGCAATATTCCCGTGCTTTGTCAGTGATATACTGTAAAATAAAGGTGATGCTAACTCATGTTGTATAAAATGAAAAAAAAAAAGAAAAAAAAGTGGTTTTATGAAACAGTGCGTCGTCGCAGTGTTTATTTCGGGAGAGTAGATGATGTCCATGTACTACTTTGCTTTGTGATATTTTGTACCAAATATTTATATTACATAACACGACTAAATATCCTTGAAACCCGTATACCCCGATGTTGCTGTTTTAAATGTGTTTTTGGATCCAGGTGTGGAAACTTGATGCAGTTCGTATGATGTACAGATTCCTCTTATTACAATAAATGTTCTCTTTTACAGAAGATAATGGTTTATTCTTTCGACAGACGCCTTTATACAGAATGACTTACAAGTGAGGCAGGACCTCTGACAAGATCCCAGGCACAAACCCGAGCAGCCGAGGGTTGACGGTTCTCTCAAGGACACCGACGCTGGCTTTCTGGCAGTCCTGGGATTTTTAAAGCTTCAGGTCACGAGCTGTGTGAGCTGCCGTCTGATGATTTAGCAGCTGCAACGAAGTGAGGCAATCATCTTCCACTCGAGCAAACTGTTAAAGCGGGTTAAAGACGACGCTCTATGTTTAGGACTGAAATTTTCAAACCGAACTCCTTATGTGAGGGATTAACTTGTCTTGCGGACGTTCCACGACGTTAAATGCAACTATAAACGGATAAAAAGCACGCCGTGGCATTCTTTAATAAATGAAAATTTGTAAGTGTTACCAAAATTGCTGTGAAATAAAACACTTCAGGAAAATAATCATCTTATACCGCGGCAATTTTTCCGACCTTTCATTTGTTAATAAGCGACACGTCATACTTTTTATACGTTTATAGTTACATTTAATGTTTGTGAAACAAGTTACTTCCTGTTCTCACGTTATAGCGGCTATAAACAGTCGTTCCCTCACCAGCCTCTCTCTTTTTTCTCCCTCTTTCTTGAAGTTAATAAGACAAAAATAAATAAAAGAGCTTTTCACAAAACATTAACTCCTCTGTCCTGACACTGGAGACTCCTTCCATAAATATTAAATAAATATCTTCTTACAGAAAACCTCACCATATCGACGATTACACACGTTTTTGTAATCGGTTTATATGGAACGTCTGCCGTACAAGTCCCTGTGAATGAGCTGTTACTGTAGAATAGTATTAGAGCGAGTGCGTTAATATAAACCTGTGATTTATAGCATTCAGAGAGATACAGTATCTTTCGTTCAGCCAGAAAATTAGCGGCTAGTGTTATTAGTCTGCGCATTGCTAGCATCGTTCGGATGCTTGGTAGAAAAATGCAGACTGAGATTGTATGCAATGTTAAAACAGCTTCGACCTCAGTGGTACGAGGACACTACTGTATATGGCTAAACGTTTCTATACACCTGACCATCAACACTCGTACGTGGGCCTTCGCCTAACTGCTCCATGAAGACATGGTGTGTTAAGGTTGGAAGAAGGTGGAAGAACTCGAGTGTCCGACCCCACTGAACACCTTTGGGATGAACCGGAACTGGAGCCTCCTCACCCAACATCAGCATCTGACCTCAACCGCACCTCCATGCTCTTGTAGCTGAATGAACACACATCCACACAGCCACGCCCCAAAATCTAGTGGAAAGCCTTCCCAGAAGAGTGGAATTTATTATAACAGCAAAGAGGGGAATAAATCTGGAATGGGACGTGAAAAACACACATTATGAATGTGATGGTCAGGTGTCCACAAACTTTTGGCGATGTATTTTATGTTGCAGCTCAGTATCAGGGAAAAGAATTCTCCAAAATAAAGAGAATGATGGGAAAATCGTATAATACCAGCTGGGAAACGTCAAACATTGACTAATCTTGAGTAATCTTCATCCTCCAGAGACGGTTAGGTTGGATTCCGCTGTAATTCGGTCTATAACACGGATTAACCATTAAGACATAATGTATTACTGAAAGATAGTCAGTGTCAATCTGCCATCACGTCGTGATATGACTGGAACGTAATCCTCCAGGCCTGATTTCCACGGTTGCGAGTGAAATTGAAAGCATCACCTTGGCTGTTGCCCGTCACAGACCGTCGGCTAATTAGCCCGATCTATAATTGCTGCTGGATTTGAGACGTTGGGGGGGGAGGGGGAGGGGGAAGGGAGGGGATTCGGTTTTTAAATTGGTTTGGGATCAGGCATCGAGGCAGATGGTGACATTTCACATGACGTCCGTTCTAACTCAATCACCCTGGCGCCCCGAGCACGGCACTGAATATGTACGCCAACTCTCATCTCATCTGATCCTCGCCTGGCTCCCTGCACAAATGCATTAAGGGCTTAATTTTAATGCGTCCTGCCCCTGCCCTGGTGAACTGTGTTTTATTGTGGCATGAGGAGCCTCTGAACTCAAACAGTCTCTCTCTGAGGCATCGGCATGACTTCTTCTATAACGTTAGGTGGTCGCTCCGGATTCACAGTCGAGTCTTGGCAAAGATCTTGCCGAAACGTGGATTGCGAGACGACGTGCAATCAAAATTCAGCTAGCTCAAATCCAGGGATGAGATTATCCACAAGAGAGAGCAGACGCCACAAAGCAATACCTAAAACGTGGTCCGTGTAGCTAATCCCTGTCATGCTAAGCTGATTGAGGGTTATGTATGCTAGCCCTTGGTAATAAATAAATAGAAAAGTTGCGATGTTGAGTTTTCTGACTCGAGGCCTGCAGGGCGAGAACATTTAAAATGATCTATCTCTCTCTCTCTCTCTCTCTCTCTCTCTCTCTCTCTCTCTCTCTCTCTCTCTCTCTCTCTCCACCAGATCCACCTCCATGATCCAACTCCAGAGCTAATAATCAAGGCCTCGGGGGAGAAATCCACCCTGAACGACTCGCATGTTAATCTCTAGAATTAACATGTGATCTTACTTACTTTGTAATGAAGTTATGAGCTGTAATGAAATTTTCTAGAACTTCTTTCTCTTAAAACGGTTTCCTCCACGACACACAATGCTGTGCTGATGGTGCTGCAGCGGGATTTCATCTCTAGCTAAAGAGCGCGATGCAGCGGCGCTTTAGTGCTGTAGTCTACCCAGCTCTCTCACCTCCTCATCTATACACTCTGCTCAAACAGATCAGCTTCCAACGTTTCAACTTCCATGCCAATACCACCGGTAATAAATGCTAATGACTAGCCGAACCGGTATTTGCAATTTGTAATTGCATTCAGTTTGCCGTATACGTTGGATTTCTTATTAATATGATGACGAACGTTGCAAGAAAATGAAAAGCGAGTGAGAAAAGAAGCTCTTGCTGTTTTGTTTTGTTTTGTTTTGAGCTAACAGCACGATCTTACGCTTTTCACTTGAGCCTGTTGAATATTTCTTCAAAATGAAAGTCTATCGGGGCTAAACTGCGAACCGAATGTTTGTGGTTCAGTGTGTGTATGTGTAGTCTAAATCAATGCCAGTCAGCCATATCGCATCTGCAGCGCCAGTCATCACGGCAAGGCAAAAAATGCTACGTCGCTTTCTATTAACCTCGGCTGTCTGTTTAGCCTTAATCTTGGACAGGCGTGTCATACAAGGAGCAGCGCTGAGCGATGATCTACCTCGTCTCACGCTTCGATTTCTTATTTCTTCCCCCTCTTTAACGTCATGTCATGTCTCCGCTGACAACCTAAGGTTTCGCTGTTAATAGCAGAAACAGAAATGCGCCGAGACCGATGACGACTCCATTGAGATAAGGCGCAGCAAATGCACAGGAAAAAAACCCCGAAAAAATAAAAATTCTATAATCAAAGCAGTGCCAAGCAATACTGAATTTATTATTTATCATCACAACTATTTTCCACTCGTACGCTGAATGACTGCTTAGCATTATTCTAGTTTTTCCTCTCCTTTTTTTTTTTTTTTTTTTTTCATCATAGTTCTGAGTCATTTACCAGGCAAGAGACTATTTATTTTGTGGCACAAAGGACGTTCGGCTGTGGCTGAAAATAAGCTCGTGAGCAGCATGTGTGGAGATACGTCACTGTTTTATCTAACAGAGTTGTAGTGTGCTTAGTGCTCATTAAAAACTTCTCAAAGCAATCATTAGGCAGCGTCATGGCCGACGCATTTGATGGATTACTCTAATTAATGTGGACCGCTACGCTTTTTTCCTGCATTGTTACAGATGTGGAACATTAATCTCTTAATTTTACACACCTCTCAGTTGAATGGCTTTTTCTCCCCTTTTCAGTGCATTGTGAACAATTTGACACAGGGCGAAAGTACTTCTGCTATTTTTAAATGAACTCTACTTCGTTCGTGATACCGGGAAGAAAAATTCCACAGCAGCACTGAGGAGAAGAAGAAGAAGAAGTTTTGCACACCGTTTGCCGAGTCTGAATCAGTTTACATTCGATTTGCCACTTGGTTTCGTTTGTCTTCATGCTGCACGTAATTTAAAAAAAAGCAACAAGCAAAAAAAAAAAAAAAAGTTAATTGAGGGCTGAAAACTTCCTTCTAAAACACTTTCAATCATTGGTCAGAAGTACGGTGATGGAAAAAAAGGTGCAGAACCCTTTACCGAGTAACCAAATAACTCATTCAAAACATTTTGTATGTCACATCCAGCGTTTTTAACTTACTTCTTGTTCAGCGGCCCAAATCTCAAGAACGTATTGCATTTCTGCAGCTCTGCATCTCTGTCTTTTGGATCAGTTCAGCAGCTCAACATCTACAGAAAAACACTGCAACCCAACGCGCATGGCATGTCTGATCCACTTCCTGCACTTGCGTCGGTTCAGAGTTGAATCGTTTTCTCGCTAGAGTTCACTTCGCCACCTCGCTCAGACACTTTCAGACCCAGGTATGATTGCTGTGTTCTCACCTGCCTAAAGAACCACACTCATTGACTAAACACTTAACACTGCATGTGTGAAAGCAGCTCTAGGGATTCTCAGATAGTCCTTGGTATTCCCAGATCTTCCTGTGTTTTAGATTTGACAGAATTTGGAGTCTGCGCTGGAGGACTGCTGAAAGATGAAAGGTTCACTAAAGAGAAACCCATCAGATCTACGAGGAAGCCTCGTATAGTGAATAGTGACTCCTCACATTTCAGTGATGGACGTTTGTTTACAATCCTGTGCATCCACGTGAAAGTACAAGAAGCTAAAACTCAACGTACACACAAATCCGCAGCTCGTGCCTCTCGCAAGGGCTTTCTCAGGCCTCATTAAGCAAACACGTTCTCCTCTCAACATGAAAGGGTTCTCCAAAACAATCAACATCGGAAGTGTTAACATCTTTCTCCAACAGACCGTAAGACGAAGGTTGTTTCCCCAGATAAAAGGGTCAAGAGGAGCATTTATTTTGCCCCGGGCCATATTCCATGTGTTCCATTCACCGGGAGAGTAGACAGCAATCGATTTCCTTTCAGAACCCCTCATCTTCCGCATTTCACGCTCATCCCACAATGCATCAATGCTGTCATCACTTGCTCTGGATTATCATTGGAAATGTGAAGTGGTTGCCAGATCTTTTTTTTTTTTTTTTTTTTTTTTTTAATATGCCTGCCTTATGACTTTATGTTTACTCGGGTTGAAAAGAAAATGAAAGATCATCAGGTCCGGTGCGTTTTCCATCACCTCTGCAGCTTTTCATTTCACCTGCTGCATTCATTTCTCGCAAAATGATCAGAATAATTTATGCTCCTCCAGACACACACTTTAGAATATGATTTCCAGCCCCCTCAGGCCGCTCGGCGAAACAACCCCCGGAGAGACCGTGGCCTCTGAGGTCACAACGGCTCTGACAGAGTTGATTCCTAAATCCATTATTCAATGGACAGGAGGGGGAAAAAAGATGAGTACAGATTATGGACTACTTAGGAGACACATGTGACGTCTCCCTGGTGAGTGAAGAAACTCCCTTGTGTCCATAAGGATGAACCTACATTCGTGTCTAAAAGCGAAGTCCATTAGCGATGCCTTGCAGAAATGGCCTCTTTCTAGCAGATTTATGCCCTTGAAAACATTTATTCCATTAGGCTGAACTTAGGTTTATTCCATTTCCAATTCTGGTACTTCTCTAAAAACATCTCGCTCCAGTTTAGGTCAATGAAATATTGCTGAATTGGGTTCATGGTAAAACACATTCCGGTTCCTTGTCTCTTATGGCTGGCGTGGTTTTAGACAGAATAGCTTCAGACGGTATTACAGGGCTTACAGAATCCGGACTCTTCAGTTTGAACAATGAGGGCTTGACCATCAGGTCCACTTGCAAATCGTCCCCATCAAGTGCTCCATTGATTCAACTGAAGAGCCTCTTTTAACCAAGCCAGCAACCTATTAATAATCTCATCTGTAGCTGGGAGATGGAAGTGCTTAACGTGCAAGCATTTGTCTCTAAAACATGGTAATGGGCTTTGAGAGCAAGCACATGACTACTGAAAGAACGGAGTTGCACAAAAGTCTTAGCTTTGGAAGTGGTGCATTGTTTATAGCTCTGAACGGGACCTGCAAAAGGTTTGGTCACAGCAGGATCAAGATTAGAGGAGCATGCATTGTTTGAGAACAGATTTGACCCCAATTTGGCCTTTTGTCCTAACAAGAAGGGGCTTTAAACAAAAGATTATAAACAGTACCTCCTACCCCTTGCACTAAATCTAATCGTTTTTAAGTTTCTATACAAGTTGGGTTTAAAATGTGACCATGCTGGCAGAGAGAATGCACCATTGACCCTTTGGATTCTCAAAGAATTTGAATGAACATTCTGATTTCAACCGGTTTAACCCTTACTCTGATCCTTCCTGTTTGTAAGTTACGATACAAATTGTCGCATGCAAAACTTTTGTCCACCGGAGGATCAAGCAAATCAGGTTTTGTTTAGAGAAGCTGGAAATATCATTAGCATGCACTGCCTGAGATAAATCTGACCCCAATTTGGCTTGTTGTCCTAACAAGAAGGAGCTTTTAAGAAACGATAACCACTACCTCTTAACCCAGGGGTCAACTGAAGAACCACGGACTCGATGCAAAGCCAGCAATGTATTTCAATAGACTGAACCGAGTACTTGAAAAATACTGTAGCAGAATGGATCAACGTATTTAAAAACCTGGCTGTGTAGTTCAGCAACTCTCGGTTTCTATACAGGAACCATAACAGTTTCTTATTTCTCTCTTTTTTTTAATGATTTAGCTGAAGGAAGATAACTGATGATCACAAAGAAAGAGTTTGCACAGGCTTTCATAGATTTTTATTTCTATTACTCTTTGTCTGATTAGTGAAGCGATGGCATCTTCACTTCACTGAACATGATTGGACTGAGAAGTATACATTTATTCAAAAAAGATGTACTTTTCTGATGAAATCACTTTGAAGTGATGTTTTATTTATAGCCATAAAGTAATCACTAATGGTTAGGTGTTAAAATGTGAGTGTTGTTGCAACTCGGTTATGTTAGTTGCTTATCCAGACCTTTGTAAATAGGGATTTTTATCTAGCTGAACCTGCTAATTTTAGTTGGATACCCCTGAGCTAGCCCTTGCCCTAACCTGAACCATTCAGATGTTTTCATACAAGTTGGCTCATGCAAATTCTTTAATACATGACCTTGCCGGCCAAGAATCACCACTGCACCACTGACCCTTTGTGATTCACCTTTAACCATTCAGATGTTTTGAACCCTTTGGGATTCTCAGAAAAGCTTTGAATTGGAAGTGTGTGAGAACAATGCTCACATTTCATCTTGAATACTTTCGGGTTTAACCCTTTCCCTAACCTTAACCAATCAGATGTTTCAAATCTAAGGCTATAGTCAAGACCAGGTCATAAGGGGGTCGAGGCCAAATGAAAGTGAGAGTAAGTCATGATTGGAAAACCATCAGATCCTATTCAAGCCCACACCTTTTCTTCATCTAGTTGGCTTCAGGTTCATGCATTGCACCAATAACTAGGCTATGTTTTCTAGTAGATGGAGTTACATCTTGTCAAACTTGTGCATGAGAAAAGAAAAGACCATTTTTTAAATTTTTATTTATTTTATTTTTTTTTTACAAAGTTTCGTTCAAGAACAAGACCATATTTATCAAGACCAATGCCAGAAACTGAGACAAATGTCAAGTACAAATGCAAGGACCGTTTTCCTTTGGGAAAACTTGAATTATCTCTCTGATTTCAGATAAAACCCTTACCCTTATCTGATTTCAGATAAAACCCTTTCCCTAGTCTTGATCCAGCTCATGCAAAGTCTTTAAAATGTGACCATGCTGGCTAAGCTCCACTTCCCCAGTAATTTGAATTAAAAGTCCAGTTTTAGCCAGTTTTAACCTCATTTATTGACATTTGCATTATTGCATTTGGCAGACGCCCTTATCCAGAGTGACTTACAGCAGTTCTGTGAAGTGTCTATCAACAAATACGTCCTCATACTGGTTGACTAGGTCAGGGAATAAGAGCAGAGATGTCAATTTTCAAACCATTTCAAATTCAGGCTGCAAACCATTTGGGTTTCTCAGAAAACGTAAGAATGAACTCCCAGAATTCACAATTTAAGTCTTACCCTAACCTTAACTCTTTGTACATTTCGATACAAGTTGGCTTGAAAATGTGATCATCCTCTCTGAGAATGCACCACTGTCCCATTCTCCCAGATTCTCTGGGAACTTGAATGACTGGGCCGGTTTGAGCCGGGTTTAAGCACAGCCTTTGTGAAGTATGTGTCTACACTTCTCTTTTGTCAGATGTGAGTTTCCCCATCAATCTCCGTAATGAACCCACTTGCTTCAGTCTGAGGCCTTTTGCTATAGCCTGAGTCTTTCATCGACTTCTATAACTTACACCGGTCGCTCTCACTCTCAGGCTTTGCACCACTAGAATAAGAATTCTTCGCCCAATCTCTCACGCTGTTCGACTTTTGTTTGGGCGTTTCTTAAACGAAATGAAACGTGTCACGTCTTTAGCTTTGCTGTATTTCCTATTGTATCCGACGCTTTTAAAACATCACCATTGTTCTAAGGTTTATGTGTGACAAGGTACGTCATGCTGTATAGAACAAAATGAAACACTGACTGTCATACCGCTGCTATTCTCGACAATTTCCATCTCTCCTCCATTGCCAAAATAGCTCATTAGGCATGGTCCATGCCACATAAAGTGACAGAATAAGCCATTTTAGTAATACCCACAAATTCCCTTGATAAAACAAAGCCATTAAAATGTATCAGAAAAAAAATTGCATTATTTGCGAGGCGGACACGCACAGTGAATGTAATTAGTTGCGAAAGCAGACCGATGCTTGGGAACGGAGAAAAGGCTGGAATTTAGACTTTTATTAGGTTTTACTATTCTTGCTAAATGATGCAGCTTGAAGCTTTACACAGAAAGCTGTGAGGAGAGAAGATCCCAGGAGTGGAGCAGTTTCCTACACCTTTTTTTTTGGCCAGCAGCACAGCGTATCTGTTGGACTCGGACATATTGTACAGAGAGAAATTGGCCGGCAGCCGCGTGTGTGTTCAGTTCACTCTGCTAGTTCTTAGCCACAGCGCTCAACAGCGTTCGATTTTGCCTTCTGGTGTGCTCTGTGCGCCATGAATCATTTTCAAAATCACACCTGTTTGGGTGACTGTACCAGCAGATCTGACAATTGAGTCAGCATTGAGGGCTGAATCTTTAATCTAGAATAGTGTTCGTGGGTTAAAAATGGAATTCGACATATCATAGATGGTGAATGTAATCAAATACATGAAGTGTTATGAGTTTAATTACATATTTTTTGGGTTGTATTCATTCTGAGGAGATCCAAGGTAACATATGGCTTAATAACCTGGATATATTCACCCAGAGAAAGCCAAAGCAAGCGAGGCGGCATTGAGGCAAGAAGCGGGAAAAGAGAGACTCAGAAAGACTTAGAGATATAGAGAGAGCATCTGCCTCTTCTTTGCCCCAGAGGAGCACTTAAAACATCTCCTATAGAAGATGAAATAAATGAGAGGGCCCATCTCTCATCTCTACAAAAAGCCCATGAAAATGCCGAAGCAGTCTGAGAGATGCCTCGGGTCGGAGGAGAGGAAGAGATGGGAGGGAGGAGGTTCTCGACGAGACCGAAAAAGGAGCACCTATCAATCTGTCCCGATGTCCTGCTTTATATCACTCTGGAGAGTATTTCTCATCCACGTCCTCTCATTCCCTCTCTCCTCACCTCTCTCTCTCTCTCACTCTCTCGTTCCCCATCACCCGGAAGGGTTGCTGTCATCTACTATCGCCTCCGTCGTTAACAAGAAGAGAACACATCAAAGTGGGCCTGAAATCTTGGGAGGCTAGAGATCAAAGTCAGGCTCTAATCTCATTGGGAAGGAGGCGGATTGATGGAAACGCGAGGCCGGGCGGAGGTGGTGGAGGTGGAGGTGGTGGTGGTGGTCACACACCGGATCGCGTACCCATGCAGAGCTCAAAGATGTGAGTGGGTGAAGCGTAGACGTGTCCATCTGACAAGGAGATAACCTGTACGAACACCAATTACGCGTTAACGTCAGCTAGAGTCAGAGGACAAATTTCGTGTAAAAAAAAAAAAAAAAAAAGAAAAAAGTTTTAAATATGAGAATGTATACAGGTACATTTTGTAAAAGAAAAATGGGAATACTATCAGGATTACAGATTTTTTTTATTTAAAACCTAAGAAATTAATCTTTTGACATATATAGATATATAGATATCATATATAGATATGATTATAGTTCTGGTTCTCTCTTGCCAGTTGTGACTCACACGAGCGACAAATTTATTTATTTTATTAAGACAAATCCAAACACTAAACATGTTTAAAAGCTCTAAAATAAGCTGTAAATAAAAGTATTTTAGATCATATCGCTTTTCTCTTGACTTTATTTACATATGTGACCTTGAAATAATCCAAAAAATAATCAGATTACATTACTTTCATATTGTGATACTTGGATTACGTTACTGATTACATCTTTTTTGAAGCAATTTGTATCTGTAACAGAATACATTTTGAAAGTAACCCTTCCAACGCTGGATGTGTGTGAGAACAAAGCTAGAACAGCTAGAAGCCTGTGATTACGAGCTCTCTGTTCATGCACCGCAGGTGTGTATTGATGTGCCGCTTTACAGATCTACGTTTCATACAGTGTGATTATATTAGATTAGATTAGATTCAACTTTATTGTCATTACACATGTATAAATACAAGGTAACGAAATGCAGTTTAGCATCTAATCAGAAGTGCAAGAGCAGCAAGTGCAATATATACAGTATGTGCAGTATGTAAGTTAAGAGCAGTTATGTACAGATAAGTTAAATGAGCAGTTATCTACAGATAAGGGCAATGTGACAGGTGGGAATAAATAAATTAGCAGTGTAAGAGGTGGGGATAAATTAGCATTAATATACAGAAGGGCAAATATACAGATGAAGTATGGGCAAAATATACAGGTGTTCTATATTACATACAGAAGGGCAAATATACAGGTGTAGTATGGACAAATATACAGATGTGTTTTTTATATATATATACATATATATATATATATATATATATATATATATATATATATATATATATATATATATATATATATATATATATATACAGATGTATAGTGAACAGATATACAGAGTACTATGAATATATATATAAGCTTTACAGACATCGTTTTGCAAGTAAAGTAAAGGGTGTACAAAGAACAAATCCGGAAATGGGAGCCAAGGGAGAAGGAAACCTCAAGAGGAACTGAGATTTAACAGGGAGAACCCAAACTCTTGCCTTCACTGTACTCTTTTAAAAGGTTAAATTTCGGATCCCCAAAGAGATTTTTATGTTCCTTTTATGTACCATCCTACAAGAGAGGTTTTACATAACTTTAGAGAACCCTTACCTATCTTTTTTTAAGCCTCTGCCACTAGGCATTATTAGTAATTAGTGATTAGTGATGAATAAAACAGTTAGCAGTGTTGACACTGAAAATCACCTCACACTGAAAATCTCTATAACTACCCACCCAACAAAAGACTAAAAAAATAAAATAAGTAAATAATTTTTTTTTAAAAGTTAAAATGTATCGTTTTTGTTTTTCCAATGTTCAACTCTCCGGTTTGGGTGAGCCAGTGCCCATTGTAACCTCAGATTCCTGTTCTTGTGGTCTTCTTCTGTTGTAGCCCATCCACTTTATAGTTTGACGTGTTCTGAGATGCTTTTCTGCTCACCACAGCTGTAAAGAGTGGTTATTTGAGTTACCGTAGCCATCCTGTCAGCTTGAATCAGTCCTCTGACCTCTCACATCAACAAGGCATTTCTGACACAGAACTGGATTTTTTTTGTTTTTCACACCATTCTGTATAAGCTCTAGAGAAAATCCCTGGAGATTTTCTGAAATACTCAAACCAGCCCATCTGGC